>SZWC01003097.1:142431-157466 GCA_023375785.1 Penium margaritaceum | reverse complement strand
GAGGAGGAGGAGGAGGAGGAGGAGGAGGAGGAGGAGGAGGAAGAGGAAGACGGTGGGGAAGGGGCGGAAGGCGTGGTGGAGGCAGTCGCGAGGGTGGTGCTTGCGACGGAGGGAGCAGCGGCGGAGGTGGACGAGGAAGGCTGTGCACGGGCGTTGGCGCCGAACGCGGGGACCAGCCCGAAGGAGAAGGTGCTGGACAGGTTGGCGGTGCCGGGCACCGCGGCAGCAGCAGCAGCACCGTGCAAGAGCGCCCTGAGGGGCGAAGGCCCGTTCTTGGGAGGCTTTCCTTCTCTAGAAGTAGGAGGAGTCGAGGAGGCGGCGTCCGCGTCCGCGTCCGCGCCGCACTCCACCAGCAGCTCCAGCATGGCCCGCCTCTCCCGGGCCCCGGCGTCCATCAGGAACGTGCACAGGGAATTGCAGTACGGGATGCGCGCGTCCGCGCCCTCCGCCACCAGCAGCCTCACCGCCTCGCAGTCGTTGCGCGCCACGGCGCTCCACAGTGCAGCCTGCGCGTCGGCGCCCTTGGCCACCAGCAGCCCTGCCACGTCAGCATGGCCCTTCGCGGCCGCCGCCGCAAGCGGTGCGCCCCCTCCGCAGTCCGCCGGCGCGCCGTGCGAGAGCAGCCACTGCGCTGCGGCGAACCTGCCCGCGCGGCAGGCCCACACCATCGCCTCCTCTGCATCCGCTCCCCACTCAGCCAGCAGCGCCGCCGTTTCCCAGTGCCCGCGTTGCAGGGCCATAGCCAGGCTCGTCAGCGCCTCCGATGACGCAGATGATTCTGCGCTTGCAACTCCGTCCGCAGCACTCCTTTCGGCTCCTGCCCCTAGGAGACTGCCTCCATTGTCCAGGCAACCACGGCCGCTGCTGCTACCGCTGCTGCTTGAGCTCTTGGTCGTAGGCAGGCGCCGCAGCACGTTCGCGCCGTGTGACAGCAGCAGCGCAGCGACGGCCTTGTGGCCGTTAGCCGCAGCCAGCATGAGCGCCGAGTGGCCCGAATGCGCCACGGCGTCCACGCGAGCGCCCGCCGCGATCAGCGCCTCAGCCGCCGCGACGTTTCCGCTCGCCGCGGCCCTCATCAGCGCGTTGCGCCCGCGCTTGTCCGCGGCGTGCACGTTGGCTCCTGCAGCTATGAGGCACCGCACGGCGTGAGCCGAGCCGCTGACGCCGCCACCGTTGCCGCTGCCACTGCTGATACCATCTGCGATACCATTGTCGCCGACGGCGCTGGAGCAGCATTTCCCTGCATCTGCAGACGCTGGCGGGCCGAGAGGCACGGCACCGGCTGCCGCCTCCATGAGGGCAGTGGTTCCGCCTTCGTCGCGGGCGAAGAGTGCAGTGCCAACGGCTTCGCCGCCATCCTTCAGTCGACGGACCACTTCGTCAAATCTCCCCTTCTTGGCTAGCTGCAACAGACTGGTGGGCTCGAGTGACGTCTCTGCGTGCAAAAATCAACAGAGGGAGAGCAAAAGATCAAGTAAGGCAAAGAAAAGGAGGATAGGGAAAGCCAGGGAAGGGCATGAAACGCCGCCGGACAGACTCAGGCAGGCTCAGATGGTGTGGCAGCACTTCACGGGCCGACGTCGTCCTTGCCAACCATTCGTCTATGGACGTAGGGTGTCCGAGGGGAAAGCTGAGTTTCTGGAAATGACCGAGTCGACGGCTTTCATCTCCACCTTACCTTCGTCAGTCATTGCAGGCGCCACATTGTCCGCAGCTGATGCCGTTTCCGACATTTCTCCAGCTGCCTGGCCCGAGAAGGACTCTGGAACAGCTGCAGTGGCAGTGGCAGCGGAAGCAGAAGCAGCAGCAGTAGCAGCAGTGGTCGATCCCAGGAGTCCGGACGCAGGGGCCGCTGCGTCTGCTGCTGCCTCGGATGGCGCAGGGGAGGCACACGCTGTGCTTGCCGGGGCGGTGGCTCCGTCGTCTTGCGCTGCGGCCATGCTGGCGTCTGCGTCTGCGGCGCTGGTAGCCGTGAGGTCGAAGTCGTCCGCCAACACGCACGTGCACTGCGCTATGCGCATGGGCGGAGGCAGTGACGATGAGCTGGTTGACTGTGGACGCACTAACGCTGATCGCAGGGTGAAAGTTCGGACGGTGAAGTGGTAGCCGAATGAGTTGCAGCGCGCGGCACAAGATATGCGCGTTGGCAGCTCATACGACAAGCTCGATGGCTGAAGGGGCGCGGCGGTTCTGGCGGCGCCAAGGCAAGGTGTTCCAATGAGTGCTGTGCCGCGATACTGCCGCCGCGGCTCAGGGAGTATCGCCGCAGCAGATCTGACGGCTATCCGTTGGCGGCTGTCCGTATGAGCAAACTGCGCCTCGGCGAGGCTGGAGGCGGAACTACCGTTGCGAGCAGTTACGGATGTTTTTTTTTGGGTCAATTGCTTCGTTAGAGACGAGTGCGAAAATTTATTGTCTTAGGTGATTCGACTCGCAACTTATTCACAATACTGGTTCGTGACAAAACTTATTTGCAGTAAGTAGCCCCGGTCTCCGCGGGGTCGCTCCAATTATTTTAACCAACAAAACTGAAATCGTTCCTCTGGCCTCGAACTTACGCAGAAGATCTTTCCTAGTCCGAACATGTTTTACTGGAGAATTATATGCCTAAATCATGCGACGGAAACTTTTTGCACAGACACCATAGCTCAATCTAGGTCTATGGAACAAGACATTTTGCTTCGTCAGAAAAAACAATCTGCGACTAGAATTAAGTGGTCAGTAAAAACATTTAAAAATGAAAAAAAAATTCATTTCATTATAATTCTAGGGGAAGTTTTAATGGTTTTGTGGCTTTAACGACAATTTATAAATAATCAAACAAAAATAAAATGAAATTTTTTCATTAAATTTCTAAGAATAAATATGAGTGGAATAAACATGACATGAAGTCACTTAAAAATTAAATAATTACGCCTACATAAAACGTACTTATCAAGAAATAGTAAATTAATGAGCACAATTATATCTGTTTATGTTGTAAAAAGTAAACTTTCTGTTGTAACGTTGTTTTTAACATGGAGGAAGTTCAAAGCTTAGCTCATGTTCATAAAAACATGAGAAAGAATAACTAATGCAAACATATCTATCCAAAATAGTTGTTTTGATGTTTCATAAAAATAACAATGATATGGTTATAAATTCCGGATTAATATTGAAATTTACGTATTGTTGAAATTTTTTACACAGTTAATTCCTTTGGAAAACGTTGAAACTCGAGTGAGAACTTCTATAAGGATGGATTTATAAAATTAATATCCGCAAAAATGTAATTTAATTTCATTTCACGTTCGTAAATTCATATATAATTTTCTTCATGGAAAATATATAGTATTTCAATATCATATTATGGGCGGCTTTTGAAGAACATTAATTATAAGTTTCTATACACTTAACTTTTTTCAAAAGCCTCTCAAAATACGATGCTCGAATATTATAGTTTTTCCATGAAGAACATTGGATAGGGTCTTAAGAACGTGAAATTAAAGACAATTACATGTTTTTGGATATTAAATACAATTAAATGTTTGTAGATATTATTTTCAATGCTCGAATATTATAGTTTTTCCATGAAGAACATTGGATATGGTCTTATAAACGTGAAATTTTGAAATCGTATTTAATTCCACGTTTTTTAGACCATATCCAATGTTCTTCATGGAAAAACTATAATATTCGAGAATCGTATTTTGAGAGGCTTTTGAAAAAAGTCAATTTTATAGAAACTTATAATTAATGTTCTTCAAAAGCCGCTCATAATATGATATTGAAATATTATATATTTTCCATGAAGAACATTATATATGAGTTTACGAACGTGAAATGAAATTCAATTACATGTTTGCGGATATTAATTTTATAAATCCATCCTTACAAAAGTTTTCACTCGAGTTGCAACGTTTTGCAAAGGAATTAACTATGTAAAAAATTTAAACAATACGTAAATTTCAACATTAAGCCGGAATTTATAACCATATCATTGTTATTTTTATGAAACATCAAAAACAACTATTTTGGATAGATATGTTTGCATTAGTTATTCTTTCTCATGTTTTTATGAACATGAGCTAAGCTTTGAACTTCCTCCATGTTAAAAACAACGTTACAACAGAAAGTTTACTTTTTACAACATAAACAGATATAATTGTGCTCATTAATTTATTATTTCTTGATAAGTACGTTTTATGTAGGCGTAAAAATTTAGTTTTTAAGTGACTTCATGTCATGTTTATTCCACTGATATTTATTCTTAGAAATTTAATGACAAAATTTCATTTTATTTTTATTTGATTATTTATAAATTGTCGTTAAAGCTACAAAACCATTAAAACTTCCCCTAGAATTATAATGAAATAAAATTGTTTTTTTTCATTTTTAAATGTTTTTACTGACCACTTAATTCTAGTCGCGGATTGTTTTTTCTGACGAAGCAAAATGTCTTATTACATAGACCTAGATTGAGCTATGGTGTCTGTGCAAAAAGTTTTCGTCGCATGATTTAGACATATAATTCTCCAGTAAAACATGTTCGGACTAGGAAAGATCTTCTGCGTAAGTTCGAGGCCAGAGGAACGATTTCAGTTTTGTTGGTTAAAATAATTGGAGCGACCCCGCGGAGACCGGGGCTACTTACTGCAAATAAGTTTTGTCACGAACCAGTATTGTGAATAAGTTGCGAGTCGAATCACCTAAGACAATAAATTTTCGCACTCGTCTCTAACGAAGCAATTGACCCTTTTTTTTTGGAGAAATAGCGCGTCCCCCTACTTCTTCCGAAGCGCAACGTCATTAAAAAGCAAAGCTTTCTGAATTTCCATTACCCCCAACAACTTCTGCCATCTACCCGACTTTGCCATCAATAACTTCATGTGATAACATATTCCAAAAAGCCCTCTTGTAACACTCGGGGGCTGAGGTTTTTAATGGAGCTACGTACTCTCCTTATGCAATCGGTTGGGTAGTCAAGAACTTGCGGTGACGTTAAGAAATCCGTTTTAGAAGTGTTAGGTCGAGCATAACTAAGTGGTTCACAACGATGAGACGCGAGACAAAAGGTGATGTGAGGATTTCGTATAGCTAGATAGTTTGTATTAAGCAGTAACTGTGCTTTGATGACAAGTGTCGAGTGAGTCGAGCACATCTATACAAAGCTGAGAATGAGAATGAGGCCTATATCGGGTCCTCGACGCTCGAGACGAGCGATGTGTGCGAGATCGTGCCGTGGGTGGTTGCTTTAGGAATTCCCTTGTACTAGTCGGGGGGCTTCGGGCATATCGAAAAACCAATATAGCTCATGAAACTTTTGTTGACCCTTCAGGGAGGTGGTCCAAGTTGTCACAAACTTCTCAAACGAAACACTGAAGGTCCGAGCAGTTGGCCAAAATGCCCTCGGCCGAGCAGTGTAAAAATCCCGAGTTCCACGAGTGGTGGGCCATGAATGTAATGACAGAAATGTCGTTTCGCGGAGTTTGAGAACTCTGTTGTTGTGTGTGTCGTACACAGCTAATAGTGACCCCTCGGCTCATGTCCATTCACGTGCAGATCCCTGAGACTGGCGACGGTGGCAGAAGGTTGGCGGCCGGCGGCGATGGGCGCCCAGAAAACTTCTGTAGTGTTTAGATTCGTGCTGCGTCACAGCACGTAGACGTGCAGCCTAATAGGACGTAGATCTCGTCGATGCGGCCGTTCTGGTTCAAACGGCTCGTCGTTCTGACGTGTCTGCAGGAAACTATGGCCAAAACTGTGTTTCTGCCACTGTTTTGTCCTGCTAGATAATAGTGCCCTTGTGCGCCACGTGTGTGTGCACTAGGTCCGTGACCCTATTTAGGTTGCTCATTTGTCATATCTCTCTGCATGTTTCAACATTTGCAGCTTCTGACACTTGTGTTTGTGTCCCTAGCCAACCTCTTGTTGTTCTCACCTCCACCTGTGTGTGCTAGTGAGTTAGCTGGTTGGCTTGCACCGCCACACCAGCGACAGCAGTGCTAGGAAGCTGTCTCTCAAACTCATGTACGTCACATATGTGACACTTCCCCCCTTTTAGCAGTGACGTCCCGGCACGTTACAGACTTAGGTCGGTGATGACAGCAGTAGCCTTCGATCAGGTGACCGACGTTTTGGACGTTGTCGTACGGCTCCCACTTGTTGTGCGTGGCATTGTAGCCATGCCACTTGACTATATATTCAGTCCCTTTTCCATGGCATCGGTGTCCAAGGGTAACTTCAATAATGTACTATGTATCCTCGTCCACTTGTACAGGAGATGGAGGTGCGACACCTCTATTGAGCAAGTTTGTACTCGGGTCTCGGTAGTGCTTGAGCCTGCAAATCTAAAAGACACGATGAATTGCCATGCTGTCGAGTAGGCAAAGTAAAAAGACAGCAAGGTTTGCATTTTCTCGATCTCAAACAATCCTAACCGGGCTTTGAGCTTCGTGAAGTCATGCCCTCAGAGTTTGATGTTCACTAAGCTGAGGAGAACGCAACCGCTAGCACTGAATGCGTCATCCCTATGAAATCGGGCGGCTGCTCGCTTCATAATTACTTGTGTCTTTGCGGTACTCCAACGTGTTTCCTCCCAAACGCTTGCAAAATCTCTACGATGCACATGTCAACCATTGGGGATGTTGCTGTGAATCCGTAATCTAGCCGTTGTGGCGGGAATTATACCATACACGAATTCAAAAGGAATTTTACCAGTTGTCGAGTGTAACGGGTCGAGTCTCCAGCTCCTGCTCTGAAGTCGTCGTCGGAGTTCGCACAATGGCGTTCTCAGTCCGCATGAGGGGTTTACCCCCTTCGCAGGACTGAGGGGTAATCGTCATCAACGACCCAGAGTAGGGAGACTCGAATATTTCGAGTTTTCGGAGGCCCATTTCCGTTTTTAGCCTTACCCCTGAGTTTGGGACCCAAACCGGGGGTTTTTACCTCGAACTCGTGCGTTCGCACGAGTTTTCTGGCTTCGAAACTCGTAGTTCGTCCTAAACGAACTCGAGTTTCGTTTTTGATGCGTCGGCACGAAATCGTTGCGTGCAAGGCATGATCGTCGATTTTGCGCCTCGCGTACGCTCCCCTTGCTCCTCGCCCTCACCCTCGCTCCTCCTATCCCTCGTCCTCGCCTGCTCACTTGCAAGGAGGACGAGGGGGGGCGAGGGCACGGGGCCACGAGGCCTCGCCCTCGAGGCCCCGTGGTCTGGAGGAGGTAGCCTGAGCGGAGCTCTGGCAGGAGGCTGACCTGGCATCTCGAACGTGAGCAGACAAAGGAACAGAGTACCGGACCACCAGTCCGGTTTGGAGCAGAAGGGAATCGGTGCGCACATATGGGGGGGGGGGAATGTGGCATCGATCAATGTCAATGACACAAAAGTCGGAGACCTTCCGATCGCAGATCAACGGCGCACGACCAATGTATAAACAGCATGGACCGGATAACATCGAAAGATAACAGGGAGCAGTACTATTCAAGAATACTGAAGACCCTGTGTGATCGGAACCCAAGCTCAACGACAGGTACAAGCTTGAAGAAAGCAAGTACCGGTGGCAGACGGCAAAGCCGCTGTTGCGGAGCGAGACGGATCGGAGGTAAAGGCAAGCGCAGCAGGATTTAAGTCAATTGTAGATCCTCATAATAGTATTCTGTCAAGTACTAGACTCCAATACTTCATGTACCCAGGAGTTACTGAATTCTGATGAATGGAGTTCGTGGAGTTCATTCCCTCTCTATCGCTGGTTGAGTAGATCTGGCTGTGAGCGCCTGTGTTGATCTACTCTGGTTTAAGCGATTGGTTTTGCGCTGTCCATAAAGTTCTTGTGGCATTCAACGATCTGAGATTCTAACAACTTTGGCACTAGAGCGTCACAATTTGGCACAAGAGCATCACACTTTGGCAGTAGAACTCCACATTTTGGCACTAGAGCGTCATATTTTGGCACTAGAGCATCACACCTTGGCAATAGAGCGTCACACTTTGGCACTAGAATGTCACAAATTGGCACTAGATGTTCCCACTTTCGTACTAGAGCTTCATACTTTGGCACAAGAGCTTCACACTTCGGCACAAGAGCTTCCCACTTTGGCACTAGAGCATCACACTTTGGCACTGGAGGGTCACACTTTGGCACTAGGGCGTCACACTTTGGCACTAGAGTGTCACACTTTGGCACTAGAGCGTCACACGTTGGCACTAGAGCGTCACACTTTGGCACTAGAGCGTCACATTTTGGCACTAAAGCGTCACACTTTGGCACTGGAGCCTCACACTTTGGCACTAGAGCTCCACACTTTGGCACTACAGCGTCACGCTTTGGCACTATAGCGTCACACTTTGGCAGTAGAGCACCACACTTTGGCACTAGATTGTCACACTTCGGCACTAGAGTGTCACAGTCTGGCAATAGAGCGTCACACTTTGGTACTAGAGCATCACACTTTGGCATTATAGCGTCACACTTCGGCACAAGAGCGTCACACTTTGGCACTACAACGTCACACTTTGGCATCAGAGCGTCAAACTTTGGCACTAGAGCATGACAATTTTGCACTAAAGTGTCACACTTTGGTACTAGAGCATCACACTTTGGCACTAGAGCTTCACACTCTGGCACTACAGTGTCACACTTTGGCCCAAGAGCGTCACACTTTGGCGCACGATCGTCACACTCTAGCACTAGAGCTTCACAATTTGGCACTAGAGCGTCAGACGTTGGGATTAGAGCTTCACACTTTGGCACTAGAGCGTCAAATTTTGGCACTACAGCGTCACACGTTTGCACTAGAGCGTCACACTTTGACACTAGAGCGTCACACTTTGGCACTAGAGCGTCAAAATTTGGCACTAGAGCTTCACACTTTGGCACTAGAGCGTCATACGTTGGCACAAGAGTGTCACACTTTGGCACTAGAGGTTCATACTTTGCTACTAGAGAATCATACTTTGGCACTAGAGGTTTACACTTTGGTACTAGAGCGTCATACTTTGGCACTAGAGCTTCACAATTTGGCACTAGAGCTTCCCACTTTGGCACTAGAGCGTCACACTTTGGCACTAGAGCGTCACACTTTGGCACTAGGGCGTCACACTTTGGCACTAGAGCGTCACACTTTGGGACAAGAACGTCACACTTTGACACTAGAGCTTCACAATTTGGCACAAGAGTACGACACTTTGGCACTAGAGCGTCACACGTTGGCACAAGAGCTTCACACTTTGGTACTAGAGCTTCACACTTCGGCACTAGAGCGTCCCACTTTGGCACTAGAGCATCACACTTTGGTACTAGAGCGTCACACATTGAAACTAGAGTGTCACACTTTGGCACTAGAGCGTCACACTTTGGCACTTGAGCGTCACACTTGGGCACTAGAGCATTATACGTTGGCACTAGAGCGTCACACTTTGGCACTAGAGCGTTGCACTGTGGCACTTGAGCAGAACATTTTGGCACCAGAGCGTCACACTTTGGCACTACAACGTCACACGATGGCACTAGTGTGTCACACTTTGGCACTAGAGCGTCGATCTTTGTCACTAGAGCATCACTCTTTGGCACTAGAGCATCACACTTTGGCAGTAGAGTGTCACACTTTGGCACTAGAGCGATACACTTCGACAATAGAGCTTCACAATATGGCACAAGAGCTCCGTACTTTGGCACTAGAGTGTCACACTTTGGCACTAAAGAGTTACACTTTGGCAATAGAGCTTCCCACTTTGGCACTAGAGCTTAACACTTTGGCACTAGAGCTCCATACTTTAGCACTAGAGCGTCACTCTTTGGCACAAGAGCTCGACACTTTGGCACTAGAGCTTCACACCTTGGCACTAGAGCTCCATGCTTTGGCACTAGAGCATCACAATTTGGCACTAGAGCTCACACTTTGGCACTAGAGCGTCACACTTTGGCACTAGAGCGTCACACTTTGGCACTAAAGCGTCACACTTTGGCACTGGAGCGTCACACTTTGACACTAGAGCTTCATACTTTGGCACAAGATCTCCACACTTTGGCAGTAGAGCGTCACACTTTGGCACTAGAGCGTCACACTTTGGCACTAGAGCTTCACACTTTGGCACTAGAGCGTCATACTTTGGCACTAGTGCATCACACTTTGGCACTAGATGTTCACACTTTGGCAATAGAGCGTCATTCTTTGGCACTAGAGGTTCACACTTTGGTATTAGAGTGTCATACTTTGGCACTAGAGCTTCACAATTTGCCACTAGAGCTTCCCACTTTGGCACTAGAGCGTCACACTTTGGCACAAGAGCGTCACACTTTGGCACTAGGTCGTCACCCTTTGGCACTACTGCGTCACACTTGGCAGTAGAGCTTCACACTTTGGCACTAGAGTGTCACACTTTGATACTAGAGCATCACACTTTGGCACAAGAGCATCACACTTTGGCTCTAGAGCTTCACACTTTGGCACTAGAGCGTCACACTTTGGCACTAGAGCGTCACACTTTGGCACTAGAGCGTCACACTTTGGCACTAGAGCTTCACACTTTGGCACTAGAGCGGCACACTTTGACACTAGAGCGTCACACTTTGGCACTAGAGTTTCACATTTGGGCTCTAGAGCATCACTCTTTGGCACTAGAGCTTCAGACTTTGGAACTAGAGCTTCACACTTCGGCACTAGAGCGTTGCACTTTGGCACTAGAGCATCACATTTTGGCACTAGAGCGTCACACTTTGGCACTAGAACGTCACACTTTGGCACTAGAGCGTCACACTTTGGCACTGGAGCGTCACACTTTGGAAATAGAGCGTCACACTTTGGCACTAGAGCTTCATACTTTGGCACTAGAGCTTCACAATTTGGCACTAGAGCCTCAGACTTTGGCATTAGAGTGTCACACTTTGGCAAGTGAGCGTAACACTTTAACATCGGAGCGTCACACTTTGGCACTACAGCGTCACAATTTGGCACTAGAGCATCACACATTGGTACTAGAGCATCACACTTTGGCACTAGAGCACCATTTTTTGGCACTAGAGCGTCACATTTTGGTAGTAGAGTGTCATACTTTGGCGCTAGAGTGTCACACTTTGGCACTAGAGCTCACAATGTGGCACACGAACTCCACATTTTGGCACTAGAGCGTCACATTTTGGCACTAGAGCGTCACACTTTGGCACTAGAGCATCCCACTTTGGCACTAGAGCTTCACACTTTGGCACTAGAGCTGCACACTTTGGCACTAGAGCGTCACACGTTGGCACAAGAGCTGCACAATTTGGCACTTGAGCTTCACACTTTGGCACTAGAGCTACATACCTTTGCACTAGAGCGTCACACTTTGGCACTAGAGCGTCACACTTCGGCACTAGAGCATCACCCTTGGGCACTAGAGCATCATACTTTGGCACTAGAGCATCACACGTTGGCACTAGAGCGTCGAACTTTGGCACTAGAGCTTCATACTTTGGCAGTAGAGCTTCATACTTCGGCACTAGAGCGTCACACTTTGGCACTAGAGCTTCACAATTTGGCTGTAGAGCGTCACACTTTGGCACTAGAGCGTCACACTTTGGCACTAGAGCGTCACACTTTGGCACTAGAGCGTCAAACTTTGGCACTAGAGTGTCACACTTTGGCACTAGAGCGTCACACTTTGGCACTAGAGCATCACACTTTGGCACTAGAGCGTCACACGTTGCCACTAGAGCGTCACACTTTGGCACTAGAGCTTCACTCTTTGGCAGTAGAGTTTCTTACTTTGGCATAAGAGCGTCACACCTTGGTACTTGGGCATAACATTTTGACTCCAGAGTGTCACACTTTGGCACTACAGCATCACACTTTGGCACTCGAGCATCACACTTTGGCAGTGGAGCGTCACACTTTGGCATTAGAGCATCACTCTTTGGCACTAGAGCTTCACACTTTGGCACTAGACCGTCACACTTTGGCACTAGAGCGTCACACTTTGGCACTAAAGCGTCACACTTTCGCACTAGAGCGTCACACTTCGGCACTAGAGGGTCACACTTTGGCACTAGAGCGTCACACTTTGGCACTAGAGCATCCCACTTTGGCACTAGAGCTTCAAACTTTGGCACTAGAGCTCCAGACTTTGGCACTAGAGCGCCACACTTTGGCACAAGAGCCCCACAATTTGGCACTAGAGCTTCACACTTTCGCAGTAGAGCTCCATACTTTGGCGCTAGAGCGTCGAACTTTGGCACTAGAGCGTTACACTTTGGCACTAGAGTGTCACACTTTGGCACTAGAGCGTCACACTTTGGCACTAGAGAATCACACTTTGGCACTAGAACTTCACAGTATGGCTGTGGAGCGTCACACTTGGGCACTAGAGCGTCACACTTTGGCACTAAAGCGTCACACTTTGGCACTAGAGCGCCACACTTTGGCACTAGAGCGTCACACTTTTGCACTAGAGCGTCACACTGTGGCACTAGAGCTTCACATTTTGGCACTACAGCGGCACACTTTGACACTAGAGCGTCACACTTTGGCACAAGAGCGTCACAGTTTGGAACTGGAGACTCACATTTGGGCTCTAGAGCGTCACTCTTTGGCACAAGAGCGTCACAATTTGGCACTAGAGCTTCAGACATTGGCACTAGAACTTCACACTTCGGCACTACAGCATCACACTTTGGCACTAGAGCATCACACTTTGGCACTAGAGCATCACCCTTTGGCACTAGAGCGTCACACTTTGGCACTAGAATGTCACACTTTGGCACTAGAGCGTCACACTTTGGCACTAGAGCGTCACACTTTGGCACTGGAGCATCACATGTTGGCACTAGAGCATCACACTTTGGCACTAGAGTTTCACAATTTGGCACTAGAGCTTCACACATTGGCACTAGAGCGTCACACTTTGGCACTAGAGCGTCACACTTTGGCACTAGAGCGTCACACTTTGGCACTGGAGCATCACATGTTGGCACTAGAGCATCACACTTTGGCACTAGAGTTTCACAATTTGGCACTAGAGCTTCACACATTGGCAATAGAGCGTCACACTTTGGCATTAGAGTGTCACACTTTGGCAAGTGAGCGGAACAGTTTGGCACCCGAGCGTCACACTTTGGCACTACAGCGTCACACTTTGGCACTAGAGCAACACACTTTGGTACTAGAGCATCACACTTTGTTACTAGAGCACCATTCTGTGACTAGAGTGTCACACTTTAACAGTAAGGTGTCATACTTTGGCACTAGAGTGTCACACTTTGGCACTAGAGCTCACAATTTGGCACACAAACTCCACACTTTGGCACTAGAGCGTCATACTTTGGCACTAGATTGTCACACTTTGGCACTAGAGCATCCCACTTTGGCACTAGAGCTTCACACTTTGGCACTAGAGCTCCACACTTTGGCACTAGAGCGTCACACGTTGGCACAAGAGCTGCACACTTTGGCACTTGAGCTTCACACTTTGGCACTAGAGCTCATACATTGGCAGTAGAACGTCACACTTGGGCACTAGAGCGTCGCACTTTGGCACTAGAGCGGCACACTTTGGCACTAGAGCATCACACTTTGGCACTGGAGCGTCACACGCTGGCACTAGAGCGTCACTCTTTGGCACTAGAGCTCATACTTTGGCAGTAGAGCTTTATACTTTGGCACTAGAGCGTCACGCTTTGGCACTAGAGCTTCACACATTGGCTGTAGAGCATCACACTTTGGCACTAGAGCGTCACACTTTGGCACTAGAGCGTCACACTTTGGCACTACAGTGTCACACTTTGGCACTAGAGCATCACACTTTGGCACTAGAGCGTCACACGTTGGCACTAGAGAATCACACTTTGGCACTAGAGCTTCACACTTTGGTAGTAGAGTTCCATACTTTGGCATTAGAGCGTCACACCTTGGTACTTGGGCGTAACATTTTGGAACCAGAGCGTCACACTTTGGCACTATAGCGTCACACTTTGGCACTCGAGCATCACACTTTGGCACTAGAGCATCACACTTTGGCACTAGAGCATCACTCTTTGGCACTAGAGCGTCACACTTTGGCAGTAGAGTGTCACACTTTGGCACTAGAGCGTCACACGTTGGAAGTAGATCGTCACACTTTGGCACTAGAGCGTCCCACTTTGGCAGTAGAGCGTCACACTTTGGCAGTAGAGTGTCACACTTTGGCACTAGAGCGTCACACGTTGGAAGTAGATCGTCACACTTTGGCACTAGAGCGTCCCACTTTGGCAGTAGAGCTTCACACTTTGGCACTAGAGCTCCACACTTTGGCACTAAAGCGTCACACTTTGGCACTAGAGCGTCACAATCTGGCACTAGAACTTCACACTTTGGCTTTAGAGCGTCAGACTTTGGCACTAGAGCGTCACACTTTGGCACTAGAGCGTCAGACTTTGGCACCAGAGCGTCACACTTTGGCACTAGAGCGTCACACTTTGGCACTAGAGCATCACACTTTGGCACTAGAGCGTCACACGTTGGCACTAGAGTGTCACACTTTGGCACTAGAGCTTCACACTTTGGGAGTAGAGTTTCATAATTTGGCTCTAGAGCGTCACACTTTGGCACTAGAGCATCACACTTTGGCACTAGAGCATCACACTTTGGCAGTAGAGTGTCACACTTTGGCACTAGAGCGTTACACTTTTGCACTAGAGCTTCACAATTTTGCACAAGAGCTCCACACTTTGGCACTAGAGCGTCACACTTTGGCAGTAGAGCGTCACACTTTGGCATTAGAGCGTCCCACATTGGCACTAGAGCTTCACACTTTGGCGCTAGAGCTCACCCCTTGGGCACTAGAGCGTCACATTTTGGCACAAGAGCTCCACACCTTGGCACTAGAGCTTCACACTTTGGCACTAGAGCTCCATACTTTGGCACTAGAGCGTCACACTTTGGCACTAGAGCGTCACACTTTGGCACTAGAGCATCACACTTTGGCAGTAAAGCGTGACACTTTGGCACTAGAGCGTCACAATTTGGCACTAGAACGTCGCACTTTGGCACTAGAGCGTCACACTTTGGCACTAGAGCGTCACACTTTGGCGCTAGAGCGTCACAC
>SZWC01003097.1:110615-131988 GCA_023375785.1 Penium margaritaceum | reverse complement strand
CTCTAGTGCCAAAGTGTGACTCTCTAGTGCCAAAGTGTGACGCTCTAGTGGCAAAGTGTGATGTTCTAGTGCCAAGTGTGAAGCTCTAGTGCCAAAGTGTCACGCTCAAGTGCCAAAGTGTGACGCTCTGATGCCAAAGTGTGACGTTGTAGTGCCAAAGTGTGAAGCTCTAGTGCGAAAGTGTGACGCTCTAGTGCCAAAGTGTGACGCTCTAGTGCCAAAGTGTGACGCTCTAGTACCAAAGTATGACGCTCTAGTGTCAAAATGTGACGCTCTAGTGCCAAAGTATGACTCTCTAGTGCCAATGTGTGACACTCTAGTGCCACAGTGTGACGCAATAGTGTAAAAGTGTGATGCTCTACTGCCAAAGTGTGGAGCTCTAGTGCCAAAGTGTGAAGCTCTAGTGCCAAAGTGTGACGTTCTAGTGCCAAGGTGTGACGCTCTAGTGCCAAAGTGTCACGTTCTAGTGGCAAAGTGTGATGCTCTTGTTCTGAAGTGTGAATTTCTAGTGCCAAAGTGTGACGCTCCAGTGCCAATGTGTGAAGCTCTATTGCCAAAGTGTGACGCTGTAGTGCCAAAGTGTGACGCTCTATTGCCAAAGTGTGAAGCTCTAGTGCCAAAGGGTGATGCTCTAGTGCCAAAGTGTGACGATCTAGTGCCAAAGTGTGACGCTCTAGTGCCAAAGTGTGAAGCTCTAGTGCCAAAGTGTGAACCTCTAGTGCCAAAGTGTGACGTTCTAGCACCAAAGTGTGACGCTCTAGAGCCAAAGTATGATTCTCTAGTGCCAAAGTGGAACGCTGTAGTGCCAAAGTGTGACACTCTAGTGCCAAAGTGTGACGCTCTAATGCCAAAGTGTGACACTCTAGTGCCAAAGTGTGATGCTCTAGTGCCAAAGTGTGACATTCTAGTGCCAAAGTGCGATGCTCTAGTGCACAAGCTTGTCGGTCTAGTGCTAAAGTGTGACGCTCTAGTGCCAAAGTGTGACGCTCTAGTGCCAAAGTGTGGAGCTCTAGTGCCCAAGTGTGATGCTCTAGTGCTAAGGTGTGACGCTCTAGTGCCAAAGCGTGAAGCTCTAGTGCCAAAAGTGTGAAGCTCTAGTGCCAAAATGTGAAGCTCTAGTGCTAAAGTGTGACGATCTAGCGCCAAAGTGTGACGCTCTAGTGCCAAAGTATGACACTCTAGTGCCAAAGTGTGAAGCTCTAGTGCCAAAATGTGACGCTCTAGTGCCAAAGTATGACACTCTAGTGCCAAAGTGTGAAGCTCTAGTGCCAAAATGTGACGCTCTAGTGCCAAAGTATGACACTCTAGTGCCAAAGTGTGAAGCTCTAGTGCCAAAATGTGACGCTCTAGTGCCAAAGTATGACACTCTAGTGCCAAAGTGTGAAGCTCTAGTGCCAAAATGTGACGCTCTAGTGCCAAAGTATGACACTCTAGTGCCAAAGTGTGAAGCTCTAGTGCCAAAATGTGACGCTCTAGTGCCAAAGTATGACACTCTAGTGCCAAAGTGTGAAGCTCTAGTGCCAAAATGTGACGCTCTAGTGCCAAAGTATGACACTCTAGTGCCAAAGTGTGAAGCTCTAGTGCCAAAATGTGACGCTCTAGTGCCAAAGTATGACACTCTAGTGCCAAAGTGTGAAGCTCTAGTGCCAAAATGTGACGCTCTAGTGCCAAAGTATGACACTCTAGTGCCAAAGTGTGAAGCTCTAGTGCCAAAATGTGACGCTCTAGTGCCAAAGTATGACACTCTAGTGCCAAAGTGTGAAGCTCTAGTGCCAAAATGTGACGCTCTAGTGCCAAAGTATGACACTCTAGTGCCAAAGTGTGAAGCTCTAGTGCCAAAATGTGACGCTCTAGTGCCAAAGTATGACACTCTAGTGCCAAAGTGTGAAGCTCTAGTGCCAAAATGTGACGCTCTAGTGCCAAAGTATGACACTCTAGTGCCAAAGTGTGAAGCTCTAGTGCCAAAATGTGACGCTCTAGTGCCAAAGTATGACACTCTAGTGCCAAAGTGTGAAGCTCTAGTGCCAAAATGTGACGCTCTAGTGCCAAAGTATGACACTCTAGTGCCAAAGTGTGAAGCTCTAGTGCCAAAATGTGACGCTCTAGTGCCAAAGTATGACACTCTAGTGCCAAAGTGTGAAGCTCTAGTGCCAAAATGTGACGCTCTAGTGCCAAAGTATGACACTCTAGTGCCAAAGTGTGAAGCTCTAGTGCCAAAATGTGACGCTCTAGTGCCAAAGTATGACACTCTAGTGCCAAAGTGTGAAGCTCTAGTGCCAAAATGTGACGCTCTAGTGCCAAAGTATGACACTCTAGTGCCAAAGTGTGAAGCTCTAGTGCCAAAATGTGACGCTCTAGTGCCAAAGTATGACACTCTAGTGCCAAAGTGTGAAGCTCTAGTGCCAAAATGTGACGCTCTAGTGCCAAAGTATGACACTCTAGTGCCAAAGTGTGAAGCTCTAGTGCCAAAATGTGACGCTCTAGTGCCAAAGTATGACACTCTAGTGCCAAAGTGTGAAGCTCTAGTGCCAAAATGTGACGCTCTAGTGCCAAAGTATGACACTCTAGTGCCAAAGTGTGAAGCTCTAGTGCCAAAATGTGACGCTCTAGTGCCAAAGTATGACACTCTAGTGCCAAAGTGTGAAGCTCTAGTGCCAAAATGTGACGCTCTAGTGCCAAAGTATGACACTCTAGTGCCAAAGTGTGAAGCTCTAGTGCCAAAATGTGACGCTCTAGTGCCAAAGTATGACACTCTAGTGCCAAAGTGTGAAGCTCTAGTGCCAAAATGTGACGCTCTAGTGCCAAAGTATGACACTCTAGTGCCAAAGTGTGAAGCTCTAGTGCCAAAATGTGACGCTCTAGTGCCAAAGTATGACACTCTAGTGCCAAAGTGTGAAGCTCTAGTGCCAAAATGTGACGCTCTAGTGCCAAAGTATGACACTCTAGTGCCAAAGTGTGAAGCTCTAGTGCCAAAATGTGACGCTCTAGTGCCAAAGTATGACACTCTAGTGCCAAAGTGTGAAGCTCTAGTGCCAAAATGTGACGCTCTAGTGCCAAAGTATGACACTCTAGTGCCAAAGTGTGAAGCTCTAGTGCCAAAATGTGACGCTCTAGTGCCAAAGTATGACACTCTAGTGCCAAAGTGTGAAGCTCTAGTGCCAAAATGTGACGCTCTAGTGCCAAAGTATGACACTCTAGTGCCAAAGTGTGAAGCTCTAGTGCCAAAATGTGACGCTCTAGTGCCAAAGTATGACACTCTAGTGCCAAAGTGTGAAGCTCTAGTGCCAAAATGTGACGCTCTAGTGCCAAAGTATGACACTCTAGTGCCAAAGTGTGAAGCTCTAGTGCCAAAATGTGACGCTCTAGTGCCAAAGTATGACACTCTAGTGCCAAAGTGTGAAGCTCTAGTGCCAAAATGTGACGCTCTAGTGCCAAAGTATGACACTCTAGTGCCAAAGTGTGAAGCTCTAGTGCCAAAATGTGACGCTCTAGTGCCAAAGTATGACACTCTAGTGCCAAAGTGTGAAGCTCTAGTGCCAAAATGTGACGCTCTAGTGCCAAAGTATGACACTCTAGTGCCAAAGTGTGAAGCTCTAGTGCCAAAATGTGACGCTCTAGTGCCAAAGTATGACACTCTAGTGCCAAAGTGTGAAGCTCTAGTGCCAAAATGTGACGCTCTAGTGCCAAAGTATGACACTCTAGTGCCAAAGTGTGAAGCTCTAGTGCGAAAGTGTGACGCTCTAGTGCCAAAGCGTGACGCTCTAGTGCCAAAGTGTGACGCTCTAGTACCAAAGTGTGACACCCTAGTGCCAAAGTGTGATGCTCTAGTGCCAAAGTGTGACGCTCTAGTGCCAAAGTATGACGCTCTAGTACCAAAGTGTGAAGCTCTAGTGCCTCTAGTGCCAAATTGTGAAGCTCTAGTGCCAAAGTGGGAAGCTCTAGTGCCAAAGTGTGACGCTCTAGTTTCAAAGTGTGACGCTCTAGTGCCAAAGTGTGATGTTCTAGTACCAAAGTGTGATGCTCAAGTGCCAAGGTGTGACGCTCTAGTGCCAAAGTGTGACGCTCTAGTGCCAAAGTGTGACGTTCTAGTACCAAAGTGTGACGCTCTTGTGCCAAAGTGTGACGCTCTAATACCAAAGTGTGACGCTCTAGTGCCAAAGTGTTAATCTCTAGTGCGAAAGTGTGGAGCTCTAGTGTCAAAGTGTGATGCTCTAGTGCCAAAGTGTCAAGCTCTAGTGCCAAAGTATGACGCTCTTGTGCCAAAGTGTGATGCGCTAGTGCCAAAGTGTGACGCTCTAGTGCCAAAGTGTGGTGCTCTAGTGCCAAAGTGTGAACCTCTAGTGGCAATGTGTGACTCTCTAGGGCCAAAGTGTGATGACTTAGTGCCAAAGTGTGATGCTTTAGTTCCAAAGTGTGACGCTCTAGTACCAAAGTGTGACACTCGAGTGCCAAAGTGTGACGCTCTAGTGCAAAAGCGTGACGCACTAGTGCCAAAGTGTGACGCTCTAGTGCCAAAGTGTGGAGCTCTAGTGCCAAAGTGTGACTCTCTAGTGCCAAAGTGTGACGCTCTAGTGGCAAAGTGTGATACTCTAGTGCCAAGTGTGAAGCTCTAGTGCCAAAATGTGAAGCTCTAGTGCCAAAGTTTGATGCTCTAGTGCCAAAGTGTGACGCTCTAGTGCCAAAGTGTGACGCTCTAGTGCCGAAGTGTGACGCTCTAGTGCGAAAGTGTGACGCTCTAGTGTCAAAGTGTGACGCTCTAGTGCCAAAGTGTGACACTCTAGTGCCAAAGTGTGACGCTCTAGTGCCAAAGTATGACACTCTAGTGCCAAAGTGTGAAGCTCTAGTGCCAAAGTGTGAAGCTCTAGTGCCAAAGTGTGACCCTCTAGTGTCAAAGTGTAACACTCTGGTGCCAAAGTGTGACGCTCTAGTGCCAAAGTGTGAAGCTCTAGTGCCAAAGTATGACGCTCTTGTGCCAAAGTGTGATGCGCTAGTGCCAAAGTGTGACGCTCTAGTGCCAAAGTGTGGTGCTCTAGTGCCAAAGTGTGAACCTCTAGTGCCAATGTGTGACTCTCTAGTGCCAAAGTGTGACGCATTAGTGCCAAAGTGTGATGCTTTAGTGCCAAAGTGTGACGTCCTAGTGCCAAAGTGTGACACTCAAGTGCCAAAGTGTGACGCTCTAGTGCCAAAGCGTGACGCTCTAGTGATAAAGTGTGACGCTCTAGTACCAAAGTGTTGAGCTCTAGTGCCAAAGTGTGACTCGCTAGTGCCAAAGTGTGACGCTCTAGTGCCAAAGTGTGATGCTCTAGTGCCAAGTGTGAAGCTGTAGTGCCAAAATGTGAAGCTCTAGTGCCAAAGTTTGATGCTCTAGTGCCAAAGTGTGACGCTCTAGTACCAAAGAGTGACTCTCTAGTGCCAAAGTGTGACGCTCTAGTGCCAAAGTGTGATGCTCTAGTGTCAAAGTGTGACGCTCTAGTGCCAAAGTGTGACACTCTAGTGCCAACGTTTGACGCTCTAGTGCCAAAGTGTGACGCTCTAGTGCCAAAGTGTGACGCTCTAGTGCCAAAGTGTGACGCTCTAGTGCCAAAGTGTGACACTCTAGTGCCAACGTTTGACGCTCTAGTGCCAAAGTGTGACGCTCTAGTGCCAAAGTGTGACGCTCTAGTGCCAAAGTGTGACGCTCTAGTGTCAAAGTGTGACGCTATAGTGCCAAATTGTGACGCTCTAGTACCAAAGTGTGACGTCCTAGTGCCAAAGTGTGACGATCTAGTGCCAAAGTGCGACCCTCTAGTGCCAAAGTGTGAAGCTCTAGTGCCAAAGTGTGAAGCTCTAGTGCGAAAGTGTGACCCTCTAGTGCCAAAGTGTAACACTCTGGTGCCAAAGTGTGACGCTCTAGTGCCAAAGTGTGACACTCTAGTGCCAAACTGTGAAGCTCTAGTGCCTCTAGTGCCAGAGTGTGAAGCTCTAGTGCCAAAGTGTGAAGCTCTACTGGCATTGTGTGAAGCTCTAGTGTCAAAGTGTGACGCTCCAGTGCCAACGTAAGACGTTCTAGTGCCCAAGTGTGAGGCTCTAGTGCCAAAGTATGACGCTCTAGTGTGAAAGTGTGACGCTCTAGTGCCTAAGTGTGACGCTCTAGTGCCAAAGTGTGACGGTCCAGTGCCAAAGTGTGACGCTGTAGTGCCAAAGTGTGATGTTCTAGTGCCAAAGTGTGACACTCTTGTGCCGAAGTGTGACTCTCTAGTGCCAACATGTGAGGCTGTAGTGCCAAAGTGTAACGCTCTGGTGCCAAAATGTTATGCTCAAATGCCAAAGTGTGACGCTCTAGACCCAAGGTGTGACGCTCTAGTGCCAAAGTGTGAAGCTCTACTGCCAAAGTGTGAAGCTCTATCGCCAACGTGTGATGTTCTAGTGCCAACGTGTGACGCTCTAGTGCCAAAGTGTGACGCTCTAGTGCCAAAGTGTGACGCCCTAGTGCCAAAGTGTGATGCTCTAGTGCCAAAGTGTGACGCTCTTGTGCCAAAGTGTGCTGCCCTAGTGCCAAAGTGTGACGCTCTAGTGCCGAGGTGCGAAGCTCTAGTGCCAAAATGTGACGCTCTAGTGCCAAATTGTGACGCTCTTGTGCCAAAGTGTGACACTCTAGTGTCAAAGTGTGATGCTCTAGTGCCAACGGTTGAAGCTCTAGTGCCAAAGTGTGATGCTCTAGTGCCAAAGTGTGAAGCTCTAGTGCCAAATTGTGACGCTCTATTGCCAAAGTCTGACGCTCTAGTGCCAAAGTGGGAAGGTCTAGTGCCAAATTGTGAAGCTCTAGTGCCAAAGGATGACGCTCTTATACCAAAGTGTGAACCTCTAGTGCCAAACTATAACGCTCTAGTGCTAAAGTGGGAACCTTTAGTGCCAAAGTGTGACGCTCTAGTGCCAAAGTATGATTCCCTAGTGCCAAAGTGTGAAGCTATAGTGCCAAAGTTTAATCCTCTAGTGCCAACGTGTGATGCTCTAGTGCCAAAGTGTAACGCTCCAGTGTCAAAGTGTGAAGCTCTCGTGCCAAAGTGTGACGCTCTAGTGCCAAATTGTGAAGCTCTAGTGCCAGAGTGTGACGATCTTGTGCCAAAGTGTGACGCTTTTGTGCCAAAGTGTGACACTTTAGTGCCAGAGTGTGAAGCTTTAGTGCCAAAGTGTAAAGCTCTAGTGCCAAACTGTGATTCTCTAGTACTGAAGTGTGAAGCTTTAGTGCGAAAGTGTGACGCTCTAGTGCCAAAGTGTGACGCTCTAGTGCCAAAGTGTGACGCTCTAGTACCAAAGCATGACGCTCTAGTGACAAAATGTGACGCTCTAGTGCCAAAGTGTGACTCTCTAGTGCAAAAGTGTGGAGCTCTTGTGCCAAAGTGTGAAGCTATAGTGTCAAAGTGTGATGCTCTAGTGCCAAATTGTGACGCTCTAGTGCCAAAGTGTGATGCTCTAGTGCCAAAGTGTGACGCTCTAATGCCGAAGTGTGACGCTCTAGTGCCAAAGTGTTACACTCTAGTGCCACAATGTGACGCAATAGTGTCAAAGTGTGATGCTCTAGTGCCAAATTGTGGAGCTATAGTGCCAAAGTGTGAATTTCTAGTGCCAAAGTGTGACGCTCTAGTGCCAATGTGTGAAGCTCTATTGCCAATGTGTGAAGCTCTAGTGCCAAAGGGTGATGCTCTAGTGGCAAAGTGTGACGATCTAGTGCCAAAGTGTGACGCTCTAGTCCCAAAGTATGAACCTCTAGTGCCAAAGTGTGACGTTCTAGCACCAAAGTGTGGTGCTCTAGAGCCAAAGTGTGATTCTCTAGTGCCAAAGTGTAACGCTGTAGTGCCAAAGTGTGACGCTCTAATGCCAAAGTGTGACACTCTAGTGCCAAAGTGTGATGCTCTAGTGCCAAAGTATGACATTCTAGTGCCAAAGTGTGATGCTCTAGTGCACAAGCTTGACGGTCTATTGCTAAAGTGTGACGCTCTAGTGCCCAAGTGTGACGCTCTAGTGCTAAGGTGTGACGCTCTAGTGCCAAAGCGTGAAGCTCTAGTGCCAAAAGTGTGAAGCTCTAGTGCCAAAATGTGAAGCTCTAGTGCCAAAGTGTGACGATCTAGTGCCAAAGTGTGACGCTCTAGTGCCAAAATGTGACACTCTAGTGCCAAAGTGTGACACTCTATTGCCAAAGTGTGACACTCTAGTACCAAATTGTGACGCTTTAGTGCCAAAGTGTGACCCTCTAGTGCCAAAGGGTGAAGCTCTAGTGCCAAAGTGTGACGCTCTAGTGTCAAAGTGTGACACTCTAGTGCCAAAGTGTGATGTTCTAGTGCCAAAGTGTCATACTCTAGTGCCAAAGTATGACTCTCTAGTGCCAAAGTGTGATGCTCTAGTGCCAAACTGTGATGTTCTAGTGCCAAAGTGTGACACTCTTGTGCCAAAGTGTGACGCTCTAGTGCCAAAGTGTGATGTTCTAGTGCCAAAGTGTGAATCTCTAGTGCCAAAGTGTGGAGCTCTAGTGCCAAAGTGTGACGCTCTAGTGCCAAAGTGTGAAGCTCCAGTGCCAAAGTATGACGTTCGTGTGCTGAAGTGTGATGTGCTAGTGCCAAAGTGTGATGCTCTAGTGCCAAAGTGTGTAGCTCTCATGCCAAAGTGTAAACCTATAGTGCCAAAGTGTGACGTTTTAATGCCAAAGTGTGACGCTATAGTGCCAAAGTGTGACGCTCTAGTGCCAAAATGTGACGCCCTAGTGCCAAAGTGTGACGCTTCAGTGCCAAAGTGTGACGCTCTAATACCAAAGTGGGAAGCTCTAGTGCCAAATGGTGAAGCTCTAGTGCCAAAGTATGACGCTCTAGTACCAAAGTGTGAACCTCTAGTGCCAAAGTGTCATGCTCTAGTGCCAAAGTGTGTCAGTCTAGTGCCAAAGTATGACACTCTAGTGCCAAAATGTGGAGTTCTAGTGACAAAGTGTGACGCTGTAGAGCCAAAGTGTGACGCAGTAGTGCCAAAGTGTGACGCTCTAGTGCCAAAGTGTGACGCTCTAGTGCCAAAGTGTGACGCTCTAGTGCCGAAGTGTGACGCTCTAGTGCCAAAGTGTGACGCTCTAGTTCTAAAGTGTGACGCTCTAGTTCGAAAGTGTGAAGCTCTAGTGCCAAAATGTGAAGCTCTAGTGCCAAAGTGTGATGATCCAGTGCCAACGTGTGATGCTCTAGTACCTAAGTGTGACGCTCTAGTGCCACAGTGTGACGCTCTCTTGCCAAAGTGTGACGCTCTAGTACCAAAGTGTGACGCTCTAGTGCCAAAGTGTGACGCTCAAGTGCCAAAGTGTGATGCTCTAGTGCCAAAGTGTGATGCTCTAGTGCCAAAGTGTGACGCTCTAGCGCCAAAGTGTGGAGCTCTAGTACCAAAATGTGACTCCCTAGTGCCAAAGTGTGATGCTATAGTGCAAAAGTGTGACGCTCTAGTGCCAAAGTGTGACGCTCTAGTGCCAAAGTGTGATGCTCTAGTGCCAAAGTGTGATGCTCTAGTGCCAAAGTGTGACGCTCTAGCGCCAAAGTGTGGAGCTCTAGTACCAAAATGTGACTCCCTAGTGCCAAAGTGTGATGCTATAGTGCAAAAGTGTGACGATCTAGTGCCAAAGTGTGACCCTCTAGTGCCAAAGTGTAACGCTCTAGTGCCAAAGTGTGACGCTCTAGTGCCAAAGCATGATCTCTAGTGCCAAAGTGTGAAGCTCTAGTGCCAAAGTGTGATGCTCTAGTGCCAAAGTGTGATGCTCTAGTACCAAAGGTTGTCGCTCTAGTGCCAAAGTATGACACTCTAGTGCCAAAATGTGGAGTTCTAGTGCCAAAGTGTGACGCTCTAGAGCCAAATTGTGACGCTCTAGTGCCAAGTGTGATGCAGTAGTGCCAAAGTGTGACGCTCTAGTGCCAAAGTGTGACGCTCTAGTGCCAAAGTGTGACGCTCTAGTTCCAAAGTGTGATGCTCTAGTGCCAAAGTGTGGAGCTCTCGTGCCCAAGTGTGACGCTCTAGTGCTAAAGAGTGGCTCTCTAGTGCCAAAGTGTAAAGCTCTAGTGCCAAAGTGTAAAGCTCTAGTGCCAAAATGTGAAGCTCTAGTGCCAAAGTGTGATGATCTAGTGCCAAAGTGTGACGTTCTAGTGCCAAAGTGTGACGCTCGAGTGCCAAAGTGTGACGCTCTATTGCCAAAGTGTGACGCTCTAGTACCAAAGTGTGACACTCTAGTGCCAAAGTGTGACGCTATAGTGCCAAAGTGTGATGCTCTAGTGCCAAAGTGTGACGCTCTAGTGCCAAAGTGTGAAGCTCTAGTACCAAAGTGTGATGCCCTAGTGCGAACGTGTGATGCTCTAGTGCCAAAGTGTGACAATCTAGTGCCAAAGTGTGACCCTCTAGTGCCAAAGTGTGAAGTTCTGGTGCCAAAGTGTGAAGCTCTGGTGCCAAAGTGTGACGCTTTAGTGCCAAAGTGTGACCCTCTAGTGCCAAAGTGTAACGCTCTAGTGCCAAAGTGTGACGCTCTAGTGCCAAAGCATTACGCTCTAGTGCCAAAGTGTGAAGCTCTACTGCCTCTAGTGCCAAAGTGTGAAGCTCTAGTGCCAAAGTGTGAAGCTTTAGTGCCAAAGTGTGACGCTCTTTTGTCAAAGTGTGACGCTCTAGTGCCAAAGTGTGATGTTCTAGTGCCAAAGTGTGATGCTCTACTGCCAAAGCGTGATTCTCTAGTACCAAAGTGTGACGCTCTAGTGCCAAAGTGTGGAGCTCTCGTGCCAAAGTGTGACTCTAATGTGCCAAATTGTGACACTTTAGTGCCAAAGTGTGATGCTCTAGTCCAAAAGTGTGAAGCTCTAGTGCCAAAATGTGAAGCTCTAGTGCCAAAGTGTGACGCTCTAGTGCCAAAGTGTGACGCTCTAGTGCCAAAGTGTTATGCTGTAGTACCAAAGTGTGATGCTCTAGCGCCAAAGTGTGGTGCTCTAGTGCCAAAGAGTGACGCACTAGTGCTAAAGTGTGACGCTCTAGTGCCCAAGTGTGACGCTCTAGTGCCAAAGTGTGGAGCTCTAGTGCTAAAGTGTGACGCTCTTGTGCTAAAGAGTGACGCTCTAGTGCCAAAGTGTGAGGCTCTAGTGCCAAAGTGTGAAGCTCTAGTGCCAAAATGTGAAGCTCTAGTGCCAAAGTGTGACGATCTAGTGCCAAAGTGTGACGCTTTAGTGCCAACGTGTGACGCTCTAGTATCAAAGTTTGACGGCCTAGTGCCAAAGTGTGATGCTCTAGCACCAATGCGTGATGCTCTAGTGCCAAAGTGTGACACTCTAGTGCCAAAGCGTGACACTCTTGTGCCAAAGTGTGACGTTCTGGTGCCGAAGTGTGATGGTCTAGTGCCAAAGTGTTACTCTCTAGTGCCGAAGTATGACGCTCTAGTGCCAAAGTGTGAAGCTCTAGTGCCAAGGTACAAAGCTCTAGTTCCAAAGTGTGTCGCTCTAGTGCCATAGTATAATACTCTAGTGCCAACGTGTGACGCTTTAGTGCAAAATTGTGATGCTCTAGTGCCCAAGTGTGAAGCTCTAGTGCCACAGTGTGATGCTTTAGTGCCAAACTGTGACGCTCTAGTACCAGAGTGTGAAGCTATAGTGCCAAAGTGTGAAGCTCCAGTGCGAAAGTGTGACGCTCTAGTGCAAACGTGTGATGCACTAGTGCCACCATGTCATGCTCTAGTGCCAAAGTATGATACTCTAGTGCCAAAGTGCGACGCTCTAGTGCGAAAGTGTGACGCTCTAGTGCAAACGTGTGACGTTCTTGTGCCAAAGTGTGACACTCTAGTGCCAAAGTGTGATGCTCTAGTGCCAAAGTGTGATGCTCTAGTGCCAAAGTGTGACACTCTAGTGCCAAAGTGTGATGCTCTAGTGCAAAATTGTGAAGCTCTAGTGCCAAAGTATGACGCTCTAGTGCCAAAGTGTAAAGCTCTACTGCCACAGTGTGACGCTCTAGTGCCAAAGTGTGACGCTCTAGTGCCAAAGTGTAAAGCTCAAGTGCCAAAGTGTGAAGCTCTAGTGCCAAAGTGTGAAGCTCTAGTGCCAACATGTGACACTCTAGTGCCAAAGTGTGAAGCTCTACTGCCAAAGTGTGACGCTCTAGTGCCATAGTATGACGCTCTAGTGCCAAAGTGTGATGATTTAGTGCCAAATTGTGACGCTCTAGTGTGAAAGTGTGAAGCTCTAGTGCCAACATGTGACACTCTAGTGCCAAAGTGTGAAGCTCTACTGCCAAAGTGTGACGCTCTAGTGCCATAGTATGACGCTCTAGTGCCAAAGTGTGATGATTTAGTGCCAAATTGTGACGCTCTAGTGTGAAAGTGTGAAGCTCTAGTGCCAACATGTGACACTCTAGTGCCAAAGTGTGAAGCTCTACTGCCAAAGTGTGACGCTCTAGTGCCATAGTATGACGCTCTAGTGCCAAAGTGTGATGATTTAGTGCCAAATTGTGACGCTCTAGTGTGAAAGTGTGAAGCTCTAGTGCCAAAGTGTGACGCTCTAGTGCCATAGTATAACACTCTAGTGCCAAAGTGTGAAGCTCTAGTGCCAAAGTGTCACACTTTAGTGCCAAAGTGTGATGCTCTAATGCCAAAGTGTGACGCTCTAGTGCCAAAGTGTGACGCTCTAGTGCCAAAGTGTTCCGCTCTAGTGCCAAAGTGTGAAGCTCTAGTGCCAAAGTGTGAACCTCTAGTGCCAAAGTAAGACGCTCTAGTGTCACTGTATAACACTTTAGTGCCAAAGTGTGAAGCTCTAGTGCCAACATGTGACACTCTAGTGCCAAAGTGAGACGCTCTAATGCCAAAGTGTGACGCTCTAGTGCCAAAGTGTGATGCTCTAGTGCCAAAGTGTGATGCTCTAGTGCCTAAGTGTGAAGCTCAAGTGCCAAAGTGTGAAACTCTAGTGCTAAAGTGTGACGCTCTAGTGCCAAAGTGTGACCCTCTAGTGCCAAAGCATGATGCTCTAGTGCCAAAGTGTGACGCTCTAGTGCCAAAGCGTGACGCTCTAGTGCCAAAGTTTGAAGCTTTACTGTCAAAGTGTGAAGCTCTAGTGCCAAAGTGTGACGCTCTAGTGTAAATGTGTGACGTTCTAGTGCATACGTGTGACGTTCTAGTGCCAAAGTGTGACACTCTAGTGCCAAAGTGTGATGCTCTAGTGCAAAAGTGTGACGCTCCAGTGCTAAAGTATGATGCTCTAGTGCCAAAGTGTGACGCACTTGTGACAAAGTGTGACGCTCTAGTGCCACAGTGTGATGCTCTAGTGCCAAAGTGTGATGCTCTAGTGTCCAAGTGTGACGCACTAGTGCCAAAGTGTGAAGCTCTAGGTCCAAAGTGTGACGCTCTAGTGCCAAAGTGTGACACTCTAGTGCCAAAGTGTGACGTTCTAGTACCAAAGTGTGATGCTCTAGTGTCGAAGTGTGAATCTCTAGTGCCATAATGTGACACTCTAGTGCCAAACTGTGACACTTTAGTGCCAAAGTGTGAAGCTCTAGTGCCAAAGTGTGAAGCTCTAGTGCCAAAGTGTGAAGCTCTAGTGCCAAAGTGTGACGATCTAGTGCCAAAGTGTGACGCTCAAGTGCCAATGTGTGACGCTCTTGTGCCGAAGTGTGACGCTCTAGAGCCAAAGTGTGACGCTCTAGTGCCAAAATGTGACGCTCTAGTGCCAAAGTGTGACTCTCTAGTGCCAAAGTGTGGAGCTCAAGTGCTTAAGTATGAAGCTCTAGTACCAAAGTATGATGCTCTAGTGCCAAAGTGTCATGATCTAGTTCCAAAGTGTGATGCTCTAGTGCCAAAGTGTGAGGCTCTAGTGCCAAAGTATGACACTCTTGTGCCAAAGTGTGATGCGCTAGCGCCAAAGTGTGACATTCTAGTGCCAAAGTGTGGAGCTCTAGTGCGAAAGTATGCACCACTAGTGCCAAAGTGTGACGCTCTAGTGCCAAAGTGTGCCGCTGTTGTACAAAAGCGTGATTCTCTAGTGCCATAGTGTGACGGTCTAGAGCCAAAGTGTGGAGCTCTAGTGCCAAATTGTGACTCTCTAGCGTCAAAGTGTGACGCTCTAGTGCCAAAGTGTGATGCTCTAGTGCCAAAGTGTGAAGCTCTAGTGCCAAAATGTGGAGCTCTAGTGCCAAAGTTTGACGCTCTAGTGCCAAATTGTGACGCTCTAGTGCCAAAGTGTGACGCTCTAGTGCCAAAGTGTGACGCTCTAGTGCCAAAGTGTGACGCTCTAGTGCCAAATTGTGACGCTCTAGTGCCAAAGTGTGACGCTCTAGTGCCAAAGTGTGACGCTCTAGTGCCAAAGTGTGACGCTCTAGTGCCAAAGTGTGACGCTCTAGTGCCAAATTGTGCAGCTCTAGTACCAAAGTGTAACACCCTAGCGCCAAAGCGTGACGCTCTAGTGCCAAGTGTGACCCTCTAGTGCCAAATTGTGACGCGCTCTAGTGCCGAAGTGTGAAGGTCTAGTGCCAAATTGTGACGCTCTAGTCCCAAAGTACGACGCTCTAGTGCCAAAGTGTGACGCTCTAGTGCCAACGTTTGGAGCTCCAATGCCAAAGTGTGATGCTCTAGTGCTTAAGTGTGATGCTCTAGTGCCAAAGTGTGACAATCTAGTGCCAAAGTGTGGAGCTCTAGTGCCAAAGTGGGACGCTCTACCTCCAAAGTGTGACGTTCTACTGCCAAAGTGTGATGCTCTAGTGTAACAGTGTGACGCTCTAGTGGCAAAGTGTGAAGCTCTAGTGCCAAATTGTGAAGCTCTATTGCCAAAGTGTTCCTCTCTAGTGCCAAAGTGTGAACCTCTAGTGCCGAAGCGTAAAGCTCTAGTACCAAAGTGTGACGCTCTAGTGCCAAAGTGTGACGCTCTAGTGCCAATGTGTGACGCTCTAGTGCCAAAGTGTGACGCTCTAGCGCCAAAGTGTGACGCTCTAGTGCCAAAGTGTGACGCTCTATTGCCAAAGTATGGAGCTCTAGTGCCAAAGTGTGAGCTCTAGTGCCAAAGTGTGAATCTCTAGTGCCAAAGTGTGGAGCTCTAGTGCCAAATTGTGATGCTCTAGTTCCAAAGTGTGAAGCTCTAGTGCCAAAGTATGACGCTCTAGTGTATAAGTGTGAACCTCTAGTGCCAAAGTGTGAAGCTCTAGTACCAAAGTGTGACGCTCTAGTGCCAAACTGTGATGCTCTAGTGCCAATGTGTGAATCTCTAGTGCCAAAGTGTGAAGCTCTAGTACCAAAGTGTGACGCTCTAGTGCCAAACTGTGATGCTCTAGTGCCAATGTGTGAATCTCTAGTGCCAAAGTATGGAGCTCTAGTGCCAAAGTGTGAGCTCTAGTGCCAAAATGTGGACCTCTAGTGCCAAAGTGTGAAGCTCTAGTACCAAAGTGTGACGCTCTAGCGCCAAAGTGTCACGCTCTAGTGCCAACGTGTGACGATCTAGTGCCAAAGTGTGAAGCTCTTGTGCCAAAGTGTGAAGCTCTAGTGCCAAATTGTGATGCTCTAGTGCCAAAGTGTGAAGCTATACTACCAAAGTGCGATGCTCTAGTGCGAAAGTGTGACGCTCTAGTGTCAAAGTGTGACGCTCTAGTGCCAAAGTGTGATGCTTTAGTGCCAAAGTGTGAATCTCTAGTGCCAAAGTGTGGAGCTCTAGTGCCAAAGTGTGACGCTCTAGTGCCAAAATGTTGAGCTCCAATGCCAAAGTGTTACGCTCTAGTGCCAAAGTGTGAACCTCTAGTGCCAAAGTGTGAAGCTCTAGTGCCAAAGTACAAACCTCTAGTGCCAAAGTGTGAAGCTCTAGTACCAAAGTGTGACGCTCTAGTGCCAAAGTGTGACGCTTTAGTGCCAAAGTGTGACGCTCTAGTGCCAAAGTGTGATGCTCTAGTTCCAAAGTGTGACGCTCTAGTGCCAAAGTGTGAACCTCTAGTGCCAAAGTGTGAAGCTCCAGTACTAAAGTATGACGCTCTAGCGCCAAAGTGTGGTCTCTAGTGCCAAAGTGTGAATCTCTAGTGCCAAAGTGTGGAGCTCTAGTGCCAAATTGTGATGCTCTAGTGCCAAAGTGTGAAGCTCTAGTGCCAAAGTGTGACGCTCTAGTGCCAAAGTGTGAACCTCTAGTGCCAAAGTGTGAAGCTCTAGTGCCAAAGTGTGATGCTCTAGTGCCAAAGTGTGACGCTCTACTTCCAAGGAGTGACGCTCTAGTGCCAAAGTGTGAACCTCTGATGCCAAAGTGTGAAGCTCTAGTACCAAAGTGTGACGCTCTAGTGCCAAACTGTGATGCTCTAGTGCCAATGCGTGAATCTCTAGTGCCAAAGTATGGAGCTCTAGTGCCAAAGTGTGAACCACTAGTGCCAAAGAATGAAGTTCTAGTTCGAAAGTGTGATGCTATAGCGCCAAAGTGTGACGCTCTAGTGCCAAAGTGTGAAGCTCTAGTGCCAAAGTGTGACGCTCTAGTGCCAAATTGTGACGCTCTAGTGCCAAAGTGTGAAGCTCTAGTACCAAAGTGTGATTATCTAGTGCCAAAGTGTGACGCTCTAGTGTCAAAGTGTGACGCTCTAGTGCCAAAGTGTGATGCTCTAGTGCCAAAGTGTGAATCTCTAGTGCCAAAGTGTGGAGCTCTAGTGCCAAAGTGTGACGCTCTAGTGCCAAAGTTTGGAGCTCCAATGGGAAAGTGTGACGCTCTAGTGCTTAAGTGTGACGCTCTAGTGCCAAAGTGTGTCGATCTAGTGCCAAAGTGTGGAGCTCTAGTGCCAAAGTGGGACGCTCCAAATCCAAAGTATGACATTCTAGTGCCAAAGTGTGATGCTCTAGTGTCATAGTGTGACGCTCTAGTGGCAAAGTGTGACGCTCTAGTGCGAATGTGTAAAGCTCTAGTGCCAAAGTGTTACGCTCTAGTGCCAAAGTGTGAACCTCTAGTGCCAAAGTGTGAAGCTCTGGTGCCAAAATGTGAATCTCTAGTGCCAAAGTGTGACGATCTAGTGCCAAAGTGTGACGCTTTAGTGCCAAAGTGTGACGCTCTAGTATCAAAGTGTGACGGCCTAGTGCCAAAGTGTGATGCTCTAGCACCAAAGCGTGATGCTCTAGTGCCAAAGTGTGACACTCTAGTGCCAAAGCGTGACACTCTTGTGCCAAAGTGTGACGTTCTGGTGCCGAAGTGTGATGGTCTAGTGCCAAAGTGTTACTCTCTAGTGCCGAAGTTTGACGCTCTAGTGCCAAAGTGTGAAGCTCTAGTGCCAAGGTACAAAGGTCTAGTTCCAAAGTGTGACGCTCTAGTGCCATAGTATAATACTCTAGTGCCAACGTGTGACGCTTTAGTGCAAAATTGTGATGCTCTAGTGCCCAAGTGTGAAGCTCTAGTGCCACAGTGTGATGCTTTAGTGCCAAACTGTGACGCTCTAGTACCAGAGTGTGAAGCTATAGAGCCAAAGTGTGAAGCTCCAGTGCGAAAGTGTGACGCTCTAGTGCAAAAGTGTGATGCACTAGTGCCACCATGTCATGCTCTAGTGCCAAAGTATGATACTCTAGTGCCAAAGTGCGACGCTCTAGTGCAAAAGTGTGACGCTCTAGTGCAAACGTGTGACGTTCTTGTGCCAAAGTGTGACACTCTAGTGCCAAAGTGTGATGCTCTAGTGCCAAAGTGTGATGTTCTAGTGCCAAAGTGTGACACTCTAGTGCCACAGTGTGATGCTCTAGTGCCAAAGTATGATGCTCTAGTGCCAAAGTGTGACGCACTAGTGCCAAAGTGTGATGCTCTAGTGCCAAATTGTGAAGCTCTAGTGCCAAAGTATGACGCTCTAGTGCCAAAGTGTAAAGCTCTACTGCCACAGTGTGACGCTCTAGTGCCAAAGTGTGACGCTCTAGTGCCAAAGTGTAAAGCTCAAGTGCCAAAGTGTGAAGCTCTAGTGCCAAAGTGTGACGCTCTAGTGCCAAAGTGTGACGCACTAGTGCCAAAGTGTGACGCTCTGGTGCCAAAGTGTGACACTCTTGTGCCAAATGTGACGCTCTAGTGCCAACGTGTGACACTCTAGTGCCAAAGTGTGAAACTCTAGTGCCAAAGTGTGACGCTCTAGTGCCAAAGTGTGATGCTTTAGTTCCAAATTTTGACGCTCTAGTGTGAAAGTGTGAAGCTCTAGTGCCAAAGTGTGACGCACTAGTGCCAAAGTGTGACGCTCTTGTGCCAAAGTGTGATGCTCTAGTCCCAAAGAGTGAGCCTCTATTGCCAAAGTGTGATGCGCTAGTGCCAAAGTGTGATGCTTTATTGCAAAAGTGTGGGGCTCTAGTGCCAAAGTGTGAACCTCTAGTGCCAAAGTGTGACACTTGAGTGCCAAAGTGTGATGCTCTTGTGCCAAAGTGTGACGCTCTAGTGCCAAAGTGTGATGCTCTAGTGCCAAAGTGTGACGCTCTAGTGCCAACGTGTGACACTCTAGTTCCAAAGTGTGAAGCTCTAGTGCCAAAGTGTGACGCTCTAGTGCCAAAGTGTGAACCTCTAGTGCCAAAGTGTGACACTTGAGTGCCAAAGTGTGATGCTCTTGTGCCAAAGTGTGACGCTCTAGTGCCAAAGTGTGATGCTCTAGTGCCAAAGTGTGACGCTCTAGTGCCAACGTGTGACACTCTAGTTCCAAAGTGTGAAGCTCTAGTGCCAAAGTGTGAAGCTCTAGTGCCAAAGTGTGACGCTCTAGTGCCATAGTATAACACTCTAGTGCCAAAGTGTGAAGCTCTAGTGCCAAAGTGTCACACTGTAGTGCCAAAGTGTGATGCTCTAATGCCAAAGTGTGACGCTCTAGTGCCAAAGTGTGACGCTCTAGTGCCAAAGTGTTACGCTCTAGTGCCAAAGTGTGAAGCTCTAGTGCCAATGTGTGAAGCTCTAGTGCCAAAGTAAGATGCTCTAGTGTCACTGTATAACACTTTAGTGCCAAAGTGTGAAGCTCTAGTGCCAACGTGTGACACTCTAGTGCCAAAGTGAGACGCTCTAATGCCAAAGTGTGACGCTCTAGTGCCAAAGTGTGATGCTCTAGTGCCAAAGTGTGATGCTCTAGTGCCTAAGTGTGAAGCTCAAGGTCCAAAGTGTGAAACTCTAATGCCAAAGTGTGACGCTCTAGTGCCAAAGTGTGACCCTCTAGTGCCAAAGCATGATGCTCTAGTGCCAAAGTGTGACGCTCTAGTGCCAAAGCGTAACGCTCTAGTGCCAATGTTTGAAGCTATACTGTCAAAGTGTGAAGCTCTAGTGCCAAAGTGTGACGCTCTAGTGTAAACGTGTGACGTTCTAGTGCATACGTGTGACGTTCTAGTGCCAAAGTGTGACACTCTAGTGCCAAAGTGTGATGCTCTAGTGCAAAAGTGTGACGCTCCAGTGCCAAAGTGTGATGCTCTAGTGCCAAAGTGTGACACACTTGTGACAAAGTGTGACGCTCTAGTGCCACAGTGTGATGCTCTAGTGTCCAAGTGTGACGCACTAGTGCCAAAGTGTGAAGCTCTAGTTCCAAAGTGTGACGCTCTAGTGCCAAAGTGTGACACTCTAGTGCCAAAGTGTGACACTCTAGTACCAAAGTGTGACGTTCTAGTACCAAAGTGTGATGCTCTAGTGTCGAAGTGTGAATCTCTAGTGCCACAATGTGACACTCTCGTGCCAAAGTGTGACACTTTAGTGCCAAAGTGTGAAGCTCTAGTGCCAAAGTGTGAAGCTCTAGTGCCAAAGTGTGACGATCTAGTGCCAAAGTGTGACGGTCAAGTGCTAATGTGTGACGCTCTTGTGCCAAAGTGTGACGCTCTAGTGCCAAAGTGTGACGCTCTAGTGCCAAAGTGTGACTCTCTAGTGCCAAAGTGTGGAGCTCAAGTGCTTAAGTATGAAGCTCTAATACCAAAGTATGATGCTCTAGTGCCAAAGTGTCATGATCTAGTTCCAAAGTGTGATGGTCTAGTGCCAAAGTGTGAGGGTCTAGTGCCAAAGTATGACACTCTTGTGCCAAAGTGTGATGCGCTAGCGCCAAAGTGTGACATTCTAGTGCCAAAGTGTGGAGCTCTAGTGCCAAAGTATGCACCACTAGTGCCAAAGTGTGACGCTCTAGTGCCAAAGTGTGCCGCTGTTGTACAAAAGCGTGATGCTCTAGTGCCATAGTGTGACGGTCTAGAGCCAAAGTGTGGAGCTCTAGTGCCAAATTGTGACTCTCTAGCGTCAAAGTGTGACGCTCTAGTGCCAAAGTGTGATGCTCTAGTGCCAAAGTGTGAAGCTATAGTGCCAAAATGTGGAGCTCTAGTGCCAACGTTTGACGCTCTAGTGCCAAACTGTGACGCTCTAGTGCCAAAGTGTGACGCTCTAGTGCCAAAGTGTGACGCTCTAGTGCCAAAGTGTGACGCTCTAGTGCCAAAGTGTGACGCTCTAATGCCAAAGTGTGGAGCTCTAGTACCAAAGTGTAACACCCTAGGGCCAAAGTGTGACGCTCTAGTGCCAAGTGTGACCCTCTAGTGCCAAATTGTGACGCGCTTTAGTGCCGAAGTGTGAAGGTCTAGTGCCAAATTGTGACGCTCTAGTCCCAAAGTACGACACTCTAGTGCCAAAGTGTGACGCTCTAGTGCCAACGTTTGGAGCTCCAATGCCAAAGTGTGACGCTCTAGTGCTTAAGTGTGATGCTCTTGTGCCAAAGTGTGACAATCTAGTGCCAAATGTGGAGCTCTAGTGCCAAAGTGGGACGCTCTAGCTCCAAAGTGTGACGTTCTACTGCTAATGTGTGATGCTCTAGTGTAACAGTGTGACGCTCTAGTGGCAAAGTGTGACGCTCTAGTGCCAAAGTGTGAAGCTCTATTGCCAAAGTGTTCCTCTCTAGTGCCAAAGTGTGAACCTCTAGTGCCAAAGCGTAAAGCTCTAATACCAAAGTGTGACGCTCTAGTGCCAAAGTGCGACGCTCTAGTGCAAATGTGTTACGCTCTAGTGCCAAAGTTTGATGCTCTAGTGCCAAAGTGTGACGCTCTACTGCCAAAGTGTGAACCTCTAGTGCCAAAGTGTGAAGCTCTAGTACCAAAGTGTGACGCTCTAGCGCCAAAGTGTGACGTTCTAGTGCCAAAGTGTGATGCTCTATTGCCAAAGTATGGAGCTCTAGTGCCAAAGTGTGAGCTCTAGTGCCAAAGTGTGAATCTCTAGTGCCAAAGTGTGGAGCTCTAGTGCCAAATTGTGATGCTCTAGTTCCAAAGTGTGAAGCTCTAGTACCAAAGTATGACGCTCTAGTGCATAAGTGTGAACCTCTAGTGCCAAAGTGTGAAGCTCTAGTACCAAAGTGTGACGCTCTAGTGCCAAACTGTGATGCTCTAGTGCCAATGTGTGAATCTCTAGTGCCAAAGTATGGAGCTCTAGTGCCAAAGTGTGAGCTCTAGTGCCAAAATGTG
>SZWC01003097.1:73935-93184 GCA_023375785.1 Penium margaritaceum | reverse complement strand
GCTCTAGTGCCAAAGTGTGACGCTCTAGTGCCAGAGTATGTCGCTCTAGTGCCAAAGTGTGACGCTCTAGTGCCAAAGTGTGACGCTCTAGTACCAAAGTGTGACGGTCTAGTGCCAAAGTGTGACGCTTTATTGCCAAAGTGTGACGCTCTAGTACCAAAGTGTGACACTCTAGTGCCAAAGTGTGATGCTCTAGTGCCAAAGTGTGACACTCTAGAGCCCAAGTGTGACACTCTAGTGCCAAAGTGTGAAGCTCTAGTGCCAAAGTGTGACACTCTTGTACCAAATTGTGACGCTCTAGTGCCGAAGTGTGACGCTTTAATGCCAAAGGTTGACGCTCTAGTGCCAAATTGTTACGCTCTAGTGCCAAAGTGTTACGCTCTAGTGCCAAAGTGTGACGCTCTAGAACCCAAGTGTGACACTCTAGTGCCAAAGTGTGAAGCTCTAGTGCCAAAGTGTGACACTCTAGTACCAAAGTGTGACGCTCTAGTGCCGAAGTGTGACGCTCTAATGCCAAAGGGTGACGCTCTAGTGCCAAAGTGTGAAGCTCTAGTGCCAAACTGTGACGCACTAGTGCCAAATTCTGACGCTCGAGTGTCAAATTGTGACGCCCTAGTGCCAAATTGTTATGCTCTAGTGCCAAAGTGTGACGCTCTAGTGCTGAGGTGTGACGCTCTAGTGCCAAAGCGTGACGCTCTAGTGCCAAAGTGTGAATCTCTAGTGCCAAAGTGTGAAGCTCTAGTGCCAAAGTCTGACGCTCTCGTGTCAAAGTGTGAAGCTCGAGTGCCAAAGTGTGAAGCTCTAGTGCCAAAGTGTGACGCTCTAGTGCGAAAGTGTGAAGCTCTAGTGCCAAAGTGTGACGCTCTAGAGCCATAGTGTGAATGTCTAGTGCCAAAGTGTGATGCTCTAGTGCAAAGTGTGACGCTCTATTGCCAAAGTTTGAAGCTTTAGAGCCAAAGTGTGATGCTCTAGTGCCAAAGTGTGAAGCTCTAGTGCCAAAATGTGAAGCTTTAGTGCCAAAGCGTGAAGCTCTATTGCCAAAGTGTGAGCTCTAGTGCCAAAGTGTGCAGCTCTAGTGCCAAAGTGTAACGCTCTAGTGCCAAAGTGTGACGCTCTAGTACCAAAGTGTGACGGTCTAGTGCCAAAGTGTGACGCTTTATTGCCAAAGTGTGACGCTCTAGTGCCAAAGTGTGATGCTCTAGTGCCGAGGTGTGACGCTCTAGTGCCAAAGCGTGACGCTCTAGTTCCAAAGTGTGACACTCTAGTGCCAAAGTGTGAAGCTGTAATGCCAAAGTGTGAATCTCTAGTGCCAAAGTGTGAAGCTCTAGTGCCAAAGTGTGACGTTCTAGTGCGAAAGTGTGATCCTCTAGTACCAACGTGTTACGCTCTAGTGCCCAAGGGTGACGCTCTAGTGCCAAAGTGTGACGCTCTAGTGCCAAAGTGTGACGTTCTAGTGCCAAAATGTGAAGCTCTAGTGCCAAAGGGTGAAGCTCTAGTGCCAAAGTGTGAAGCTCTAGTTCCAAAGTGTGACGCTTTAGTACGAAAGTGTGAAGCTCTAGTGCCAAAGTGTGATGCTCTTGTGCCACAGTGTGAACCTCTATATTCTCAGTGTGATGCTCTAGTGCCAAAGTGTGATGCTCTAGTGCCAAAGTGTGAAGCTCTAGTGCCAAAGTGTGACACTCTAGTGCCAAAGTGTGAAGCTCTAGTGCCAAAATGTGAAACTCTAGTGCCAAAGCGTGAAGCTCTAGTGCCAAGTGTGATGCTCTAGTGCCAAAGTGTGATGCTCTAGTGCCAAAGTGTGACGCTCTAGTGCTAAAGTGTGACGCTCTAGTGCCAAAGTGTGACGCTCTAGTGCCAAAGTGTGACGCTCTAGAGCCAAATTGTGAAACTTTAGTGCTAAAGTGTGAGACTCTAGTGCCAAAATGTGACGCTCTAGTGCCAAAGTGTGATGTTTTATTGTCAAAGTGTGACACTCTAGTGCCGAAGTGTGACGCTCTAGTGCAAAAGTATGACGCTCTAGTGCAAAACGATGACGCGTTAGTGCCAAAGTGTGATGCTCTAGTGCCAAAGTGTGACGTTCTTGTGCCGAAGTGTGACGCTCTAGTGCCGAAGTATGATGTTCGAGTGCCAAACTGGGACACTGTAGTGCCGAAGTGTGACGCTCTATTGCCAAAGTGTGACGCTCTAGTGCAAAAGTGAGACACTTTAGTGCCAAAGTATGACGCTCGAGTGCCAAAGTGTGAAGCTTTAGTGTCAAAGTGTGATGCTCTAGTGCCACAGTGTGATGCTCTAGTGTCAAAGTGTGATGCTCTAGTGCCGAAGTGTAAAGCTTTAGTGTTAAAGAGTGAAGCTCTAGTGCCAAAGTGTGATGCTCTAGTGCATACGTATGACGCTCTAGTGCCAAAGTGTGACGCTCTAGTGCCAATGTGTGACGCTCTAGTGCCAAAGTGTGAAGCTCTAGTGCCAAAGTGTGAAGGTCTAGTGCCAAAATGTGATGCTCTAGAACCAAAGTGTGACACTCTAGTGCCAAAGTGTCACCTCTAGTGCCAAAGTGTGATGTTCTAGTACCAAAGTGTGACGTTCTAGTGCCAAATTGTGACGCTCTTGTCCCAAAGTGTGATGCTCTTGTGCCAAAGTGTAACGCACTAGTGCCAAAGTGTGACGCACTAGTGCCAGAATATGGAGCTCTAGTGCCAAAGTGTGAAGCTCTAGTGCTGAAGTGTGAAGCTCTAGTTCCAAAGTGTGATGCTCTAGTGCCAAAGTGTGACGCTCTAGTGCCAAAGTATGATGCTCTAGTGTCAAAGTGTGAAGCTCTAGTGCCAACGTTTGACTCTCTAGTGCCAAAGTGTGACACTCTAGTGCCAAAGTGTGACGCTCTATTGCTAAAGTGTGACACTCTAGTGCCAAAGTGTGATGCTCTAGTGCCAAAGTGTGACGCTCAAGTGCAAAAGTGTGATGCTCTAGTGCCAAAGTGTGACACTCTAGTACGAAAGTGTGACGCTGTAGTGCCAAAATATTACGTTCTCGTACCAAAGTGTGACGTGCTAGTGCCAAAGTGTGAAGCTCTAGTGCCAAAGTGTGAAGCTGTAGAGCCAAAGTGTGACACTCTAGTACCAAAGTGTGAAACTCTAGTGCCAAAATCTGATGCTCTAGTACACAAGTGTGACGCTCTAGTGCCAAAGTGTGGAGCTCTATTGCCAAAGTGTGAAGCTCTAGTGCCAAAATGTGACACTCTAATGCCAAAGTGTGAAGCTCTAATGCCAAAGTGTGACGTTGTAGAGTGGTGTAACGCTCTAATACCAAGGTATAAAGATCTAGTACAAAAGTGTGACGCTCTAGTGCCAAAGTGTGACGCTTTATTGCCAAAGTGTGACGCTCTAGTGCCAAAGTGTGACGCTCTAGTGCAAACGTATGACCCCTTGTTCAAAAGTGTGACGCTCTAGTGCCAAAGTGTGATGCTCTTGTGCCAAAGTGTGACGCTCTAGTGCCGAAGTGTGACGCTCTAGTGCCGAAGTGTGATGCTCGAGTGCCAAAGTGGGAGGCTCTAGTGCCGAAGTGTGACGCTCTATTACCAAAGTGTGATGCTCTATTGCCAAAGTGTGACACTCTAGTGCCAACGTGTGACGCTGGATTGCCAAAGTCTGAAGCTTTAGTGCCAAAGTGTAATGCTCAAGTGCCAATGTGTGACGCTCTAGTGCCAAAGTGTGACGCTCTAGTGCCAAAGCATGGAGCTCTAGTGCCAAATTGTGAAGCTCTAGTGCTGAAGTGTGAAGCTCTAGTGCCAAAGTGTGATGCTCTAGTGCCAAAGTGTGACGCTCTAGTGCCAAAGTATGATGCTCTAGTGTCAAAGTGTGAAGCTCTAGTACCAAAGTGTGACGCTCTAGTGCCAAAGTGTGACGCTCTAGAGCCAAAGTGTGACGCTCTATTTGCCAAAGTGTGACGCTCTAGTGCCAAAGTGTGATGCTCTAGTGCCAAAGTTTAGTGCAAAAGTGTGACGCTGTAGTGCCAAAGTGTGACGTTCTAGTGCCAAAGTGTGAAGCTCTAGTGTGACGTTCTCGTGTCAAAGTATGACGTTCTCGTGCCAAAGAGTGACGTTTCCGTGCCAAAGTGTGACGTTCTCGTGTCAAAGTATGACGTTCTAGTGCCAAAGTGTGAAGCTCTAGTGCCAAAGTGTGAAGCTCTAGAGCCAAAGTGTGACGCTCTAGTACCAAAGTGTGAAACTCTAGTGCCAAAATGTGACGCTCTAGTGAAAGAGTGTGACGCTCTAGTACCAAACTGTAAAACTCTAGTGCCAAAGTATGACTCTCTTGAGCCAAAATGTGACGCTCTAGTACCAAAGTGTGGAGCTCTAGTGCCAAAGAAAGACGCTCTAGTGCCACTCTAGTGCCAAAGTGTGACACTCTAGTGCCAAAGTGTGACACTCTAGTGCCAAAGTGTGACACTCTAGTTCCAAAGTATGAAGCTCTAGTGCCAGAGTGTAACGCTGTAGTGCTAAAGTGTGACGCTCTAGTGCCAAAGTGTAACGCTCTAGTGCCAAAGTGTGGAGCTCTATTGCCAAAGTGTGAAGCTCTTGTGCCAAAGTGTGACACTCTAATGCCAAAGTGTGATGCTCTAGTGCCAAAGTGTGACAATCTAGTGCCAAAGTGTGACGCTCTAGTACCAAGGTGTAAAGCTCTAGTACTAAAGTGTGAAGCTCTAGTGCCAGATTGTGACGCTTTATTGCCAAAGTGTGACACTCTCGTGCCAAAGTGTGACGCTCTAGTGCAAAAGCATGAAGCTCTAGTGCAAAAGTGTGACGCTCAAGTAGTAAAGTGTGATGCTCTAGTGCCAAAGTGTGACGCTCTAGTGCCGAAGTGTGACGCTCTAGTGCCGAAGTGTGACGCTCGAGTGCCAAAGTGGGACGCTCTAGTGCCGAAGTGTGACGCTCTACTGCCAAAGTGCGACGCTCTTGTGCCAGAGTGTGACGCTCTAGTGCCAAAGAGTGAAGCTCTAGCGCCAAAGTGTGATGCTCAACTGCCAACGTGTGACGCTCTAGTGCAAAACTGTGATTCTCTAGTGCCACAGTGTGATGCTCTAGTGCCAAAGTGTGACGCTCTAGTGCCGAAGTGTGAAGCTTTAGTGCCAAAGAGTGAAGCTCTAGTTCCAAAGTGTGAAGCTTTAGTGCCAAAGTGTGACGCTCTAGTGCCAAGGTGTGATGCTCTAGTATCAAAGTGTGACGCTCTAGTGCCAAAGAGTGATGCTCTAGTGCCAAAATGTGACGCTCTAGTGCCAAAGTGTGAAGCTGTAGTGCCAATGTGTGACGTTCCAGTGCCAAATTGTGATGCTCTATTGCCAAAGTGTGACCCTCTAGTTGCAAATTGTGATACTCTAGTGCCAAAGTGTGACGCTCCAATGCCAAAGTGTGATGCTCTTGTGCCAACTTGTGACGCTTTAGTGCCAAAGTGTGACGCTCTAGTGCCAAAGTGTGGAGCTGTAGTGCCAAGGTGTGACGCTCGAGTGCCAAAGTATGACGCTCTAGTGCCAAAGTGTGAAGCTCTAGTGCCGAAGTGTGAAGCTCTAGTGGCGAAGTGTGATGCTCTAGTGCCAAAGTGTGATGCTTTAGTGAAAAGGTGTGATGCTCTAGTGCCAAAGTGAGAAGCTCTAGTGCCAAACTGTGACCCTCTAGTGCCAAAGTGTGACGCTTTAGTGCCAAATTGTGATGCTCTAGTGTCAAAGTTTGAAGCCCTAGTGCCAAAGTGCAATGCTCTAGTGCCTAAGTGTGACGCTCTAGTGCTGAAGTGTGATGCTCTAGTGCCAAAGTGTGATTCTCTAGTGCCAAAGTGTGACGCTCTAGTCCCAAAGTGTGATGCTCTAGTGCCAAAGTGTAACGCCCTAGTGCCAAAGTGTGACGCACTAGTGCCAGAGTATGTAGCTCTAGTGCCAAATTGTGAAGCTCTAGTGCTGAAGTGTGAAGCTCTAGTGCCAATGTGTGATGCTCTAGTGCCAAAGTCTGACGCTCTAGTGCCAAATTGTGATGCTCTAGTGTCAAAGTTTGAAGCTCTAGTGCCAAATTGCGATGCTCTAGTGCCTAAGTGTGACGCTCTTGTACCGAAGTGTGATGCTCTAGTGTCAAAGTGTGATTCTCTTGTGCCAAAGTGTGAATCTCTAGTGCCAAAGTTTGAAGCTCTAGTGCCAAAGTGTGATGCTCTAGTGCCAAAGGGTGACTCTCTAGTGCCAACGTGTGGCGCTCTAGTGCCAACGTGTGACGCTCTAGTGTCAAAGTGTGAAGGTCTTGTGCCAAAATATGATGCTGTAGTGCCAAAGTGTGACGCTATAGTGCCAAAGTGTGACGCTCAAGTGCCAAAGTGTGATTCTCAAGTGGCAAAGTGTGACGCTCTAGTGCCGAAGTATGACGATCTATTGCCAAAGTGTGACACTCTAGTGCCTAAGTGTGACGCTCTTGTGCCAAAGTGTGACACTCTAGTACCAAAGTGTGATGCTCTGGTGCCAAAGTTCGAAGTTCTAGTGCCAGAATGTGACGCTCTAGTGCCAAAGTGTGACGCTCTAGTGCCAAAGTGTGATGCTCTAGTGCCAAAGTGTGACGCTCTAGTGCCAAAGTGTGATGCTCTAGTGCCAAAGGGTGACGCTCTAGTGCCAAAGTGTGACGCTCTAGTGCCGAAGTGTGACGCTCTTGTGCCAAAGTGTGACACTCTAGTACCAAAGTGTGATGCTCTGGTGCCAAAGTTCGAAGTTCTAGTGCCAGAATGTGACGCTCTAGTGCCAAAGTGTGACGCTCTAGTGCCAAAGTGTGATGCTCTAGTGCCAAAGTGTGACGCTATAGTGCCAATGTGTGACGCTCTAGTCCCAAAGTGTGACGCTCTATTGCCAACGTAGGACGCTCTAGTGCCAAAGTGTGACCCTGTAATTGCAAATTGTGACGCTCTAGTGCCAAAGTGTGACGCTCCAGTGCCAAAGTGTGACGCTCTTGCGCCAGAAAGTGACACTCTAGTGCCAAAATGTGACACTCAAGTGCAAACGTGTGGAGCTCTAGTACCAAAGTGTGATTCTCTAGTGCCAAGGTGTGACGCTCTAGGGCCAAAGTGTGTAGCTCTAGTGCTGAAGTTTGACGCTCAAGTGCCGAAGTGTGAAGCTCTAGTGCCAAAGTGTGATGCTGGTGTGCCGAAGTGTGATGCTCTAGCGCCAAAGTGTGACGCTCGTGTGCCAAAGAGTGAAGCTCTAGTACCGAAGTGTGAAACTCTAGTACCGAAGTGTGACGCCCTAGTGTAAAGGTCTCACGCTCCAGTGCCAAAGTGTGAAGCTCTAGTGCTAAAGTGTGCACTCTAGTGCCAAAGCGTGACCCTCTAGTGCCAGGGTGTGACGCTCTAGTGCTAAAGTATGACGCTCTAGTGTCAAAGTGTGAAGCTCTAGTGCCAGAGTGTGATGCTCTAGTGCCAAAGTGTGACGCTCTAGTGCCGTTGTGTGACGCTCTAGTGCCAATGTGTGAAGCTCTAGTGCCAAAGGGTGAAGCTCTAGTGCCAAAGTGTGATACTCTAGTGCGAAAGGATGATGCTCTAGTGCCAATGTGTGAAGCTGTAGTGCCAAAGTGTGATGCTCTAGTGTCAAAGTGTGAAGCTCTAGTGCCAAAGTGTGACGCTCTAGTGCCAACGTGTGACGCTATAGTGCCAAAGTGTGACGGTCTATTTGCAAAGTGTGACGCTCTAGTGGCAAAGTGTCACGCTCTAGTGCCAAAGTGTGATGCTCTCGTGCCAAAGTGTGAGGCTCTAGTGCCAAAATGTGACGCTCTAGTGCCGAAGTGTGATGCTCTAGTGCCAATGTGTGCCGCTCTAGTGCCAAAGTGTGGAGCTCAAGTGCCAAAGTATGATTCTCTAGTGCCAAATGTGACGCTCTAGTGCCAAAGTGTGACACTCTAGTGCCAAAGTGTGAGGGTCTAGTGCCAAAGTGTGACGCTCTAGTACCAAAGTGTGTCACTCTAGAGCCAAAGTGTGTCGCTCTAGTGCCAAAGTGTGAAGCTCTAGTGCCAAAGTGTGAGGCTCTAGGAACAAAGTGTGACGCTATAGTGCCAAATTATGAAGCTCTAGTGCCGAAGTGTAATGCTCTTGTGCCAAAGTGTGATGTTCTAGTGCCAAACTGTAAAGCTCTAGTGCCAAAGGTTGACAGTCTAGTGCCAAAGGGTGACGCTCTAGTGCCAAAGTGTGACGCTCTAGTGCCAAAGTGAATGCTCTAGTACCGAAGTGTGAAGCTCTCGTGCCAAAGTGTGATGCTCTAGTGCCAAAGTGTGAAGCTCTAGTGCCAAAGTGTGACGCTCTAGTGCCAAAGTGTGACGGTCTAGTGCCCAAATGTGACGCTCTAGTGCCAACATATGACGCTCTAGTGCCAAAGTGCGATGCTCTAGTGCCAAAGTATGACTCTCTCGTGCCAAAGTGTGAAGCTCTAGTGACAAAGTGTGAAGCTCTACTACCAAAGAGTGAAGCTATAGTACCAAAGTGTGACGCTCTTGTGCCAAAGTGTGACGCTCTAGTACCAAAGTGTGATACTCTAGAGCCAAAGTGTGGAGATCTAGTGCCAAAGTGTGACGCTCTTGTGCCAAAGTGTGACGGTCTAGTGCCAAAGTAGTTCGTTCTCGTGCCAAAGTGTGAAGCTATAGTGCCAAAGTGTGACACTCTAGTGCCAAAGTGTGAAGCGCCAGTGCCAAAGTGTGAAGCTCTAGTGCCAAAGTGTGAAGCTTTAGTGCCAAATATTGACGCTTAAGTGCCAACGTGTGACGATTTAGTGCCAAAGTGTGAAGCTCTAGTACCGAAGTATGACGCCGAGTGCCAACGTGTGACGCTCTAGTATCAAAATGTGATCCTCTAGTACCAAAGTGTGACGCTCTAGCACCAAAGTGTGATGCTCTAGTGCCAAACGTGTGGAGCTCTAGTGCCGAAGTATGACGCTCTAGTGCCAAAGCGTAACGCTCTAGCGGCGAATTGTGAAGCTCTAGTGCCAAAGTGTGACGCTCTAGTGGCAAAGTGTGAAGCTCTAGTACCAAAGTGTGATGCTCTGGTGCCAAAGTGTGGAGCTCTAGTGCCAAAGTCTGATGCTCTAGTTCCAAAGTGTGAACCTCTAGTACCAAAGTGTGATTCTCCAGTGCCAAAGTGTGAAGCTCTTCTGCCAAAGTGTGATGCTGTAGTGCCAAAGTGTGATGCTCTAGTGCCAACGTGTGACTCTCTAGTGCCAAAGTGTGACGCTCTGGTGCAAACGTTACACGCTCTAGTGCCAAAGTGTGACGCTCTAGTGGCAAAGTCTGAAGCTCTAGTGAAAACGTGTGATGCTCTTTTGCTGAATTCTGACACTCTAGTGCGAAAGTGTGACGCTCTAGTGCCAAAGTGTGAAGCTCTAGTGCCTATTTGTGACGCTCTAGTGCCTAAGTTGACGCTCTAGTGCCAAAGTGAAAAGCTCTAGTGCCAAAGTTTGAAGCTCTAGTGCCAAAGTGTGATGCTCTAGTACCAAAGTGTGATGCTCTAGTGCCAAAGTGTAAAGCTCTAGTGCCAAAGTGTGATGCTCTTGTGCCAAAGTGCGACGCTCTTGTGCCAACGTGTGACGCTCTAGTGCCAGGGTGTGAAGCTCTAGTGCCAAACTGTGATTCTCTACTGCCAAAGTGTGACGCTCTAGTGCCTAAGTGTGGAGCTCTAGTCCCATAGTGTGATACTCTAGTGCCAAAATGTGACGCTTTAGTGCCAAAGTGTGACGCTCTAGTGAAAACGTGTGACGCTGTTGTGCCCAAGTGTGACGCTCTAGTGCCAAGGTATAAAGCTCTAGTGCCAATGTGTGAAGCTCTAGTGCCAAAGTGTGACACTTTAGTGCCAAAGTTTGACACTCTAGTGCCAAATTGTTAAGCTCAGTGCCAAAGTGTAATGCTCTAGTGCCAAAGTGTGACGCTTAAGTGTGAAAGTGTGACGCTCTAGTGCCAATGTGTGACGCTCTAGTGCCAAAGTGTGATTCTCTAGTGCCAAAGTGTGACACTCTCGTGCCAAAGTGTGACACTCTAGTGCCAAAGTGTGACGCGCTGGTGCCAAAGAGTGGAGATCTAGTGCCTAAGAATGACTCTATAGCGCCAAAGTGCAACGCTCTTGTGCCAAAGTGTGACGCTCTTGTGCCAAAGTGTGATGCTCTAGTGCCAAACTGTGAGGCTATAGTGCCAAAGTGTGACGCTCTAGTGCCAAAGTGTGAAGCTCTAGTGCCAAAGTATGATGCTCTAGTGCCGAAGTGTGACGCTATAGTGCCAAAGTGTGACGCTCTAGGGCCAAAGTGTGACGCTCTAGTGCCAAAGTGTGACGCTCTAGTACCAAAGTGTGATGCTCTAGTGCCAAAGTGTGAAGCTGTAGTGCCAAAGTATGAAGCTCTAGTGCCAAAGTATGACGCTCTAGTGCCAAAGTGTGATGCTCTAGTGCCGAAGTGTGACGCTATAGTGCCAAACTGTGATGATTTAGTGCCAAAGTGTGACATTCTAGTGCAAAAGTGTGAAGGTCTAGTGCCAAAGTATGATGCTCTAGTGCCGAAGTGTGACGCTATAGTGCCAAACTGTGATGATTTAGTGCCAAAGTGTGACATTCTAGTGCAAAAGTGTGAAGGTCTAGTGCCAAAGTATGATGCTCTAGTGCCGAAGTGTGACGCTATAGTGCCAAACTGTGATGATTTAGTGCCAAAGTGTGACATTCTAGTGCAAAAGTGTGAAGGTCTAGTGCCAAAGTATGATGCTCTAGTGCCGAAGTGTGACGCTATAGTGCCAAACTGTGATGATTTAGTGCCAAAGTGTGACATTCTAGTGCAAAAGTGTGAAGGTCTAGTGCCAAAGTATGATGCTCTAGTGCCGAAGTGTGACGCTATAGTGCCAAACTGTGATGATTTAGTGCCAAAGTGTGACATTCTAGTGCAAAAGTGTGAAGGTCTAGTGCCAAAGTATGATGCTCTAGTGCCGAAGTGTGACGCTATAGTGCCAAACTGTGATGATTTAGTGCCAAAGTGTGACATTCTAGTGCAAAAGTGTGAAGGTCTAGTGCCAAAGTATGATGCTCTAGTGCCGAAGTGTGACGCTATAGTGCCAAACTGTGATGATTTAGTGCCAAAGTGTGACATTCTAGTGCAAAAGTGTGAAGGTCTAGTGCCAAAGTATGATGCTCTAGTGCCGAAGTGTGACGCTATAGTGCCAAACTGTGATGATTTAGTGCCAAAGTGTGACATTCTAGTGCAAAAGTGTGAAGGTCTAGTGCCAAAGTATGATGCTCTAGTGCCGAAGTGTGACGCTATAGTGCCAAACTGTGATGATTTAGTGCCAAAGTGTGACATTCTAGTGCAAAAGTGTGAAGGTCTAGTGCCAAAGTATGATGCTCTAGTGCCGAAGTGTGACGCTATAGTGCCAAACTGTGATGATTTAGTGCCAAAGTGTGACATTCTAGTGCAAAAGTGTGAAGGTCTAGTGCCAAAGTATGATGCTCTAGTGCCGAAGTGTGACGCTATAGTGCCAAACTGTGATGATTTAGTGCCAAAGTGTGACATTCTAGTGCAAAAGTGTGAAGGTCTAGTGCCAAAGTATGATGCTCTAGTGCCGAAGTGTGACGCTATAGTGCCAAACTGTGATGATTTAGTGCCAAAGTGTGACATTCTAGTGCAAAAGTGTGAAGGTCTAGTGCCAAAGTATGATGCTCTAGTGCCGAAGTGTGACGCTATAGTGCCAAACTGTGATGATTTAGTGCCAAAGTGTGACATTCTAGTGCAAAAGTGTGAAGGTCTAGTGCCAAAGTATGATGCTCTAGTGCCGAAGTGTGACGCTATAGTGCCAAACTGTGATGATTTAGTGCCAAAGTGTGACATTCTAGTGCAAAAGTGTGAAGGTCTAGTGCCAAAGTATGATGCTCTAGTGCCGAAGTGTGAAGCTCTAGTGCCAAAGTGTGTCTCTCTAGTGCCAAAGTGTGACGCTCTAGTGCCAAAGTGTGGAGCTCTAGTGCCAAAGTGTGATGCTCTAGTGCCAAAGTGTGACGCTCTAGTGCGAAAGTGTGGAGCTCTAGTGCCAAAGTGTGACGCTCTAGTGCTATAGTGTGACGCTCTAGTGCCAAAGTGTGAAGCTCTAGTGCCAAAGTATAAAGTTCTAGTGTCAAAGTGTGACGCTCTAGTGCCAAAGTGTGAAGCTCTGGTACCAAAGTGTGACGCTCTAGAGCCAAAGTGTGACGCTCTAGTACCAAAGTGTGATGCTCTAGTACCAATGTATTATGCTCTAGTGCCAAATTGTGACGCTCTAGTGCCAACGTATGACGTTCTAGTGCCGACGTTTAACTCTCTAGTGCCAAAGTGTGATGCTCTCATGCCAAAGTGTGACGCTCTAGTGCCAACGTGTGACCCTCTAGTGCCAAAGTATGACGCTCTAGTGTCAAAATGTGACGCTCTAGTGCCAAAGTGTGACGCTCTAGTGCCAAAGGGTGACGCTCTATTGCCAACGTGTGATGCTCTAGTCCCAAAGTGTGACGCTCTAGTGCCAATTTGTGAAGCTCTTGTCCCAAAGTGTGATGGTCAAGTGCCAAACTGTGACGCTCTAGTGCCAAAGTGTGACACTCTAGTGCCAAAGTGCGGCGCTCTAGTGCCAAAATGTGACGCTCTAGTGCCAAAGTGTGACGCTCTTGTGCCAAAGTGTGACGCTCTAAATCCAAAGTGTGACGCTCTAGTACCAAATTAAGGAGCTCTAGTGCCAAAGTGTGACGTTGTAGTGCCAAAGTATGATGCTCTAGTACCGAATTGTGCAGCTCTAGTGCCAAAGTGTGACGCTCTAGTGCCAATGTGTAAAGCTCTAGTGCCAAACTGTGAAGCTCTATTGCCAAAGTGTGAATCTCTAGTGCCAACATGTGACGCTCTAGTGCCAAAGTGGTTCGCTCTAGTGCCAAGGTGTGATGCTTTAGTGCCAAAGTGTGATGCTCTAGTGCCAACGTGTGAAGCTCTAGTGCCAAAGTGTGACGCTCGAGTGCCAAAGTGTGATGCTCTAGTGCCAAAGTGTGACGCTCTAGTGCCAAAGTGTGTGACGCTCTAGTGCCTAAGTGTGAAGCTCTAGTGCCAAAGTGTCACGCTCTAGTGCCAAAGTGTGAAGCTGTAGTGCCAAAGTGTGATGCTCTAGCGCCAAAGTGTCATGCTCTAGTACCAAAGTGTGACGCTCTAGTGCCAAAGTGTGACGCTCTAGTGCCAAAGTGTGCCGCTCTAGTGCCAAAATGTGACGCTCTAGTGCCAAAGTGTGATGCTCTTGTGCCAAAGTGTGACGCTCTAGTACCAAGGTAAGCAGCTCTAGTGCCAAAGTGTGACGCTCTAGTGCCAAAGTATGACGCTCTAGTGCCAAAGTGTGAAGCTCTAGTGCCAAAGTGCGACGCTCTACAGCCAATGTGTGAACCTCTAGTGCCAATGTGTGACGATCTAGTGCCAAAGTGTGAATCTCTAGTGCCACTGTGTGACGCTCTAGTGCCAAAGTGTAACGCTTTAGTTCCAAGGTGTAATGCTTTAGTGCCAAAAGGTGATGCTCTAGTGCCAATGTGTGAAGCTCTTGTGCCAAAGAGTGAGGCTCGAGTGCCAAAGTGTGACGCTCTAGTGCCAAAGTGTGACGCTCTAGTGCCAAAGTGTGTGACGCTCTAGTGCCTAAGTGAGAAGCTCTAGTGCCAAAGTGTGTGATGCTCTAGTACCAAAGTGTGACGCTCTAGTGCCAAAGTGTGATGCTCTAGTGCCAAAGTGTGACGCTCTAGTGCCAAAGTGTGACGCTCTAGTGCCAAAGTGTGTGACGCTCTAGTGCCTAAGTGAGAAGCTCTAGTGCCAAAGTGTGTGATGCTCTAGTACCAAAGTGTGACGCTTTAGTGCCAAAGTGTGAATCTGTAGTGCCAAAGTGTGGCGATCTACCGCCAAAGTGGGACGCTCTAGTGGTTAAGTGTGACGCTTTAGTGGCAAAGTGTGAAGCTGTAGTGCCAAAGTGTGACGCACTGGTGCCAAAGTGTGGAGCTCTAGTGTTAAAGCATCCTAGTGCCAAAGTGTGATGCTGTAGTGGCAAACTGTGACACTCTAGTGCCAAAGTGTGGAGCTCTAGTGCCATTGTGCGACGCTCTAGTTTCAAAGTGTGAAGCTCTACTGCCAAAATGTGACCCTCTAGTGCCAAAGTGTGATGCTCTAGTGCAAGAGTGTGACGCTCTAGTGCCAAAGTGTGACACTCTAGTACCTAAGTGTGACACTCTAGTGCCAAAGTGTGACACTCTAGTGCCAAAGTGTGACGCTCTAGTGCCAAAGTGTGATGCTCTCATGCCAAAGTGTGACGCTCTAGTCCAAAGTGTGACCATCTAGTGCCAAAGTATGACGCTCTAGTCCCAAAGTGTGACGCTCTAGTGCCAAAGTGAAAGGCTCTGGTGCCAAAGTGTGAAGCTCTAGAGCCAAAATGTGACGCTCTAGTGCCAAAGTGTTAAGCTCTACTGCGAACGTTTTAAGCTCTAGTGCCAAAGTGTGACGCTCTAGTGCCAAAGTGTGAAGCTCTAGTGCCAAAGTGCGACGCTCTAGTACCAGAGTGTGAAGCTCTAGTACCAAAGTGTGTCGCTCTAGTGCCAACGTATGACGCTCTAGTGCCAAAGTGTGACGCTCTGGTGCCAAAGTGTGACGCTCTAGTGCCAAAGTGTGATGCTCTATTGCCAAAGTGTGAAGCTGTAGTGCAAAAGTGTGACACTCTAGTACCAGAGTGTGAAGCTCTCGTACCAAAGTGTCTCGCTCTAGTGCCAACGTATGACGCTCTAGTGCCAAAGTGTGACACTCTGGTGCCAAAGTGTGACGCTCTAGTGCCAAAGTGTGGAGCTCTAGTGCCAACGTAGGATGCTCTAGTGCCAATGTTTGAAGCTCTAGTGCGAAAGTGTGAAGCTCTAGTGCCAAAGTGCGAAGCTCTAGTGCCAATGTGTGACGCTCTAGTAGCAGAGTGTGCAGCTCTAGTGCCAAAGTGCGACGCTCTAGTGCCAAAGTGTGACGGTCTAGTACCAAAGTGTGTAGCTATAGTGCCAATGTGTGACACTCTAGTGCCAATGTGTGAAGCTCTAGTGTCAAAGTGGGGAGCCATAGTACCAAAGTGTGATGCTCTAGTGCCAACGTGTGACGCTCTAGTGCCAAAGTGTGATGCTCTAGTGCCAACGTGTGAAGCTCTAGTGCCAAACTGTAACGCTCTAGTGTGAAAGTGTGATGCTCTAGTGCCAAAGTGTGAAGCTCTAGTGCCAAATTGTTACGCTCTAGTGCCAAAGTGTGATGCTTTGGAGCCAAAGTGTGACGCTCTAATGCCAAAGTGTAAAGCTCTAGTGCCGAATTTTGAAGCTCTTGTGCCAAAGTGTGACGCTCTAGTGCCAACGTGTGACCCTCTAGAGCCACAGTGTGATGCTCTAGTGCCAAAGTGTGACGCTCTAGTGCCAAAGTGTGACGATCTAGTGCCAAGTGTGATGCTCTAGTGCCAAAATGTGAAGCTCTAGTGCCAACGTGTGATGCTCTAGTGCGAAAGTGTGACGCTCTAGTGCCAAAGTGTGACGCTTTAGTGCCAAAGTGTGAGGCTCTAGTGCCAAAGTGTGACGCTCTAGTGCCAAAGGGTGAGGCTCTAGTGCCAAAGTGTGACGCTCTAGGGCCAAAGTGTGGCGCTCTAGTGCCAAAGAGTGACGCTTCACTGCCAAAGTGTGAAGCTCTAGTACAAAAGTGTTAAGCCATAGTGCCAAAGTGTGACGCTCTAGTGCCAAGGTGTGTTGCTATACATCCAAAGTGTGACGCTCTAGAGCCAAAGTGTGACGCTCTAGAACCAAAGTGTGATGCTCTAGTGTTAATATGTGATGCTCTAGTGCCAAAGTGTGAAGCTCTTGTGCCAAAGTGTGACGCTCTAGTGCCAAAGTATAACGTTCTAGTGCTGATTTGTGATGCTCTAGTGGCAAAGTGTGACGCTCTAGTCCAAAGTGTGACGCTCTAGTGCCAAAGTGTTATGCTATAGTGCCAAAGTGGGACGCTCTAGTGCCAAAGTGTGACGCTCTAGTGCCAAATTGTGACTTTCTAGTTCCAAAGTGTGACGCGCTAGTGCCAAAGTGTGAAGCTCTAGTGCCAAAGGGTGATGCTCTAGTACCAACGTGTGAAGCTCTAGTGCCAACGTTTGTCGCTCTAGTGCCAACGTATGACGCTCTAGTGCCGAAGTGTGATGCTTTGGTGACAAAGTGTGACGCTCGTGTGCCAAAGTGTGGAGTTCTAGTGCCAACGTATGACGCTCTAGTGCCAAAGTGTGAAGCTCTAGTGCGAAAGTGTTAAGATCTAGTGCCAAAGTGTATTGCTCTAGTTCCAAAGTGTGACAATCTAGTGCCAAAGTGTAACGCTCTGGTGCCAAAGTGTGACACTCTAGTGGCAAAGTGTGACGCTCTAGTGCCAAAGTGTGACACTCTAGTACTAATGTGACGCTCGTATGCCAAAGTGTGATGCTCTAGTGCCAAAGTTTGAAGCTCTAGTGCAAAAGTGTGCTGCTCTAGTTCCAAAATGTGAAGCTCTAGTGCCCACGTGTGAAGCTTCAGTGCCAAAGTGTGACGCTCTAGTACCAAAGTGTGAAGCTCTAGTGCCAAAGTGTGTCGCTCTAGTGCCAACGTGTGATTCTCTAGTGTTAAAGTGTGACGCTCTAGTGCCAAAGAACCATCCTCTAGTGCCAAAGTGTGACGCTCTATTGCCAAAGTGTGACGCTCTAGTGCCAAAGTGTGATGCTCTAGTGCCAAATTGTGACGCTCTACTGCAAACGTGCGACGCTCTAGTGCCAAAGTGTGATGCTCTAGTGCCAAATTGTGAAGCTCTAGTGCCAAAGTGTGACACTCTAGTACCACACTGTGAAGCTCTAGTGCGAAAATGTGACGCTCTAGAGCCAAAGTGTGACGCTCTAGTACCAAAGTGTGATGCTCTAGTGCCAATGTGTGACGCTCTAGTGCCAAAGTGTGAAGCTCTAGTGCCAAAGTGTGACGCTCTAGTGCCAAAGTATGACGTTCTAGTGCCAATGGGTGACTCTATAGTGCCAAAGTGTGACACTCTTGTGCCAAAGTGTGACGCTCTAGTGCCAAAGTGTGATGTTCTAGTGCCAAAGTGTAAAGCTCTAGTGCCATTTTGTGACACTCTAGTGCCAAAGTTCAATGCTCTAGTGCCAAAATGTGACTCTCTATTTCCAAAGTGAGACTCTCTAGTGCCAAAGTGTGATGCTCTAATGTCAAAATATGACGTTTTAGTGCCAAAGTGTTATGCTCTAGTGCAAAAGTGTGACTCTCTAGTCCAAAGTGTGACGCTCTAGTACCAAAGTGTGATGCTATGGTGTCAAAGTGGGATGCTCTTGTGCCAAAGTGTGACTCTCTAGTGCCAAAGTGTGATGTTCTAGTGCCAAAGTGTGACGCTCTAGTGCCAAAGTGTGACGCTCTTGTGCCAAAAGTGTGAGGCTCTAGTGCCAAAGTGTGACGCTCTAGTGCCAAAGTGTGACGCCTTAGTGCCAAGGGGTGACGCTCTAGTGCCAAAGTGTGAAGCTCTTGTGTGAACATGTTAAGCTCTAGTGCCAAAGTTTGACGCGCTAGTGCCAAAGTGTGAAGCTCTAGTGCCAAAGTGTGATGCTCTAGTACCAAAGTGTGAAGCTCTAGTTCCAAAGTGTGTCACTCTAGTGCCAATGTATGACGCTCTAGTGCCAAAGTGTGACGCTCTGGTGTCAAAGTGTGATGCTCTAGTGCCAAAGTGTGGAGCTCTAGTGCCAAATAGTGACGCTCTACTGAAAACGTGTGAACCTCTAGTGCAAACGTGTTAAGCTCTAGCGCCAAAGTGTATCATTCTTGTTCCAAAGTGTAACGCTCTAGTCCCAAAGTGTGACGCTTTAGTGGCAAAGTGTGACGCTCTAGTTCCAAAGTGTGACACTCTAGTGCCAATGTGTGACGCTCTTATGCCATAGTGTGATGCTCTAGTGCGAACGTTTGAAGCTCTAGTGCGAACGTATGAAGCTCTAGTGCCAAACTGTGATGCTTTAGTGGCAAAGTGTGTAGCTTTAGTGCCAATGTTTGACACTCTAGTGCCGATGTGTGAAGCTCTAGTGCCAATCTGGGGAGCCATAGTACCAAAGTGTGACGCTCTAGTGCCAAGGTGTGACGCTCTAGTGCCAAAGTGTGATGCTCTAGTGCCAAAGTGTGAAGCTCTAGTGCCAAAGTGTGACGCTCTAGTGCCAACGTGTGACCCTCTAGTGCCACACTGTGATGCTCTAGTGCCAAAGTGTGACGCTCTACTGCCAAAGTGTGACGCTCTAGTGCCGAAGTGTGATGCTCTAGTGCTAAAGTGTGATGCTCTAGTGCCAAAGTGTGACGCTCTAGTGCCAAAGTGTGATGCTCAAGTGCCAAAGTGTGACGCTCTAGTGCCAAAGGGTGAGGCTCTAGTGCCAAAGTGTGAAGCTCTAGTGCCAAAGTGTGACGGTCTAGTGCCAAAGAGTGACGCTCTAGTGCCAAAGTGTGAAGCTCTAGTACAAAAGTGTTAAGCCATAGTGCCAAAGTGTGACGCTCTAGTGCCAAGGTGTGTTGCTATACTTTCGAAGTGTGACGCTCTAGTGCCAAAGTGTGATGCTCTAGTGCCAAAGTGTGAAGCTCTAGTGCCAAAGTGTGAAGCTTTAGTATCAAAGTGTGAAGCTCTAGTGCCAAAGTGTGACGCTCTACTGCCAGAGTGTGACGTTGTACTGCCAAAGTGTGACGCTCTAGTGCCAAAGTGTGAAGCTCTAGTGCCAACGTGTGACGCTCTAGTACCAAAGTGTGACAATCTAGTGCCAAAGTGTGAAGCTCTAGTGCCAAAGTGTGCACCTCTAGTGCCAAACTATGACACTCTAGTGCCCAACTGTGAAGCTCTAGTGCCAAAGTGTGACGCTCTAAAGCCAAAGAGTGATGCTCTTGAACAAAAGTGTGATGCTCTAGTGCCAATATGTGACGCTCTAGTGCCAAAGTGTGAAGCTCTAGTGCCAAAGTGTGACGCTCTAGTGCCAAAGTATGACGTACTAGTGCTGAAGTGTGATGCTCTAGTGGAAACGTGTGACGCTCTAGTCCAAAGTGTGACGCTCTAGTGCCAAAGTGTTATGCTATAGTGCCAAAGTGGGACGCTCTAGTGCCAAAGTGTGACACTGTAATGCCAAATTGTGACTTTCTAGTGCCAAAGTGTGACGCTCTAGTGCCAAAGTGTGACGCTCTAGTGCCAAAGTGTGACGCTCTTGTGC
>SZWC01003097.1:25688-72966 GCA_023375785.1 Penium margaritaceum | reverse complement strand
TGACACTCTTGTGAAAACGTGTGAAGCTCTAGTGCCAAAGTGTGACGTTCTAGTGCCAAAGTGTGGAGCTCTAGTGCCAAAGAGTGACACTCTAGTGCCAAAGTGTGTAGGTCTTATGCCAAAATGTGACTCTCTAGTGCCAAAGTGTGATTCTCTAGTGCCAAAGTGTAACGCTCTAGTACCAAATCGTGATTCTCTAGTGTCAAAGTGTGAAAGCTCTAGTGTCAAAGTGTGAAGCTTTAGTGCCAAAGTGTGAAGCTCTAGTGCCAAAGTGTGACGCTCTAGTGCCAAAGTGTGAAGCTCTAGTGCCAAAGCGTGAAGCTCTAGTGCCAAATTGTGACACTCTAGTGCCAACTGTGAAGCTCTTGTGCCAAAGTGTGACGCTCAAGAGCCAACGTGTGACGCTCTAGTACCAAAGTGTGATGCTCTAGTACTAACGTGTGACGCTCTAGTGCCAAAGTGTGAAACTCTAGTGCCAAACTCTCACGCTCTAGTGCCAAAGTATGACGTTTTAGTGCCAAAGTGTGATGCTCTAGTGCCAAAGTGTGACGCTCTTGTCCAAATTTTGACGCTCTAGTGCCAAAGTGTGATGTTATATGGTCAAAGTGGGATGCTCTAGTGCCAAAATTCAACGCTCTAGTGCCAAAGTGTGACGTTCTAGTGACAAAGTGTGACACTCTAGTACCAAAGTGTGATGCTCTAGTGCCACAACTGTGAGGCTCTAGTGCCAAAGTGTGAAGCTCTAGTGCCAAAGTGTGACGCTCTAGTGCCAAAGGATGACGCTCTATTTCCAAAGTGTGAAGCTCTTGTGCGACATGTTAAGCTCTAGTGCCAAAGTGTGACGCGCTAGTGCCAAAGTGTGAAGCTCTAGTGCCAAAGTGTGATGCTCTAGTACCAAAGTGTGTCGCTCTAGTGCCAACGTATGGCCCTCTGGTACCAAAGTGTGAAGCTCTTGTGCCAAAGTGTGATGCTCTAGTGCCAAAGTGATGAGCTCTAGTCCCAAAGTGTGACGCTCTAGTGCCAAAGTGTGAAGCTCTAGTGCAAAAGTGTTAAGCTCTTGTGCCAATGTGTATCTAGTGCCAAAGTGTGGCGCTCTAGTGCCAAAGTGTGACGCTCTACTTCCAAAGGGTGACGATCTAGTGCCAAAGTGTAACACTCTAGTGCCAAAGTGTGACGCTCTAATGCCAAAGTGTGACGCTCTAGTGCCAAAGTGTGACACTCTAGTGCCAATGTGTAACGCTCTGATGCCAAAGTATGAGGCTCTAGTGCCAGCGTTTGAAGCTCTAGTGCGAAAGTGTGAAGCTCTAGTGCCAAACTGTGACGCTCTCTTGCCAAAGTGTGAAGCTCTAGTGCCCAAGTGTGAAGCTCTAGTGCCAAAGTGTGACACTCTAGTTCCAAAGTGTGAGGCTCTAGTGCCAAAGTGTGTCGCTCTAGTGCCAACGTGTGACGCTCTAGTGCCAAAGTGTGACCCTCTAGTGCCAAAGTGTGATGCTCTAGTGCCAAGTGTAACACTCTACTTCCAAAGTGTGACGCTCTACTGCCAAAGTGTGATTCTCTAGTGCCAAAGTGTGAAGCTCTAGTGCCAAAGTGTTACACTCTAGTGCTACACTGTGAAGCTCTAGTGCCAAAGTGTGACGCTCTAGAGGATAATTGTGACGCTCTAGTACCGAAGTGTGATTCTTTAGTGCCAATGTGTGACGCTCTAGTGCCAAAGTGTGATGCTCTAGTGCCAAGCTGTGAAGCTCTAGTGCCAATGTGTGACGCTCTAGTGCCAAACTGTGAAGCTCTAGTGCCAATGCTCTAGTACCAATGTGTGATGCTCTTGTGCAAATGTGTGACGCTCTAGTGCCAATGTGTGACGCTCTAGTGCCAAAGTGTGACACTCTAGTACTAATGTTACGCTCGTATGCCAAAGTGTGACGCTCTAGTGCCAAAGTTTGAAGCTCTAGTGCGAAAGTGTGAAGCTCTAGTGCCAATGTGTGATGCTCTAGTGCCAAAATATGAAGCTCTAGTGCCCAAGTGTGAAGCTTCAGTGCCAAAGTATGACGCTCTAGTACCAAAGTGTGAAGCTCTAGTGCCAAAGTGTGTCGCTCTAGTGCCAACGTGTGATGCTCTAGTGCCACAGTGTGACGCTCTAGTGCCAAAGTGTGACGCTCTATTGCCAAAGTGTGACGCTCTAGTTCCAAAGTGTGATGCTCTAGTGCCAAATTGTGACGCTCTATTGCCAAATTGTGACGCTCTAGTGCCAAAGTGTGATGCTCTAGTGCCAAAGTGTGAAGCTCTAGTGCCAATGTGTGACACTCTAGTAACACACTGTGAAGCTCTAGTGCCAAAGTGTGACGCTCTAGAGCCAAAGTGTGACGCTCTAGTACCAAAGTGTGATGCTCTAGGGCCAATGTGTGATGTTTTAGTGCCAAAGTGTGAAGCTCTAGTGCCAAAGGGTGACGCTCTAGTGCCAAAGTATGACGTTCTAGTTCCAATGTGTGACTCTATAGTGCCAAAGTGTGACACTCTTGTGAAAACGTGTGAAGCTCTAGTGCCAAAGTGTGACGTTCTAGTGCCAAAGTGTGGAGCTCTAGTGCCAAAGAGTGACACTCTAGTGCCAAAGTGTGACGCTCTAGTGCCAACGTGTGACGCTCTAGTGCCAAAGTATGACGTTCTAGTGCCAATGTGTGACTCTATAGTGCCAAAGTGTGACACTCTTGTGAAAACGTGTGAAGCTCTAGTGCCAAAGTGTGACGTTCTAGTGCCAAAGTGTGGAGCTCTAGTGCCAAAGAGTGACACTCTAGTGCCAAAGTGCATAGGTCTTATGCCAAAATGTGACTCTCTAGTGCCAAAGTGTGATTCTCTAGTGCCAAAGTGTGACGCTCTAGTACCAAATCGTGATTCTCTAGTGTCAAAGTGTGAAAGCTCTAGTGCCAAAGTGTGAAGCTTTAGTGCCAAAGTCTGAAGCTCTAGTGCCAAAGTGTGACGCTCTAGTGCCAAAGTGTGAAGCTCTAGTGCCAAAGCGTGAAGCTTTAGTGCCAAATTGTGACACTCTAGTGCCAACTGTGAAGCTCTTGTGCCAAAGTGTGATGCTCAAGAGCCAACGTGTGACGCTCTAGTACCAAAGTGTGATGCTCTAGTACTAACGTGTGACGCTCTAGTGCCAAAGTGTGAAGCTCTAGTGCCAAACTCTGATGCTCTAGTGCCAAAGTATGACGTTTTAGTGCCAAAGTGTGATGCTCTAGTGCCAAAGTGTGACGCTCTTGTCCAAATTTTGACGCTCTAGTGCCAAAGTGTGATGTTACATGGTCAAAGTGGGATGCTCTAGTGCCAAAATTTGACGCTCTAGTGCCAAAGTGTGACGTTCTAGTGACAAAGTATGACACTCTAGTACCAAAGTGTGATGCTCTAGTGCCACAACTGTGAGGCTCTAGTGCCAAAGTGTGAAGCTCTAGTGCCAAAGTGTGGCGCTCTAGTGCCAAAGGATGACGCTCTATTTCCAAAGTGTGAAGCTCTTGTGCGACATGTTAAGCTCTAGTGCCAAAGTGTGATGCTCTAGTGCCAAAGTGATGAGCTCTAGTCCCAAAGTGTGACGCTCTAGTGCCAAAGTGTAAAGCTCTAGTGCAAAAGTGTTAAGCTCTTGTGCCAAAGTGTATCTAGTGCCAAAGTGTGGCGCTCTAGTGCCAAAGTGTGACGCTCTACTTCCAAAGTGTGACGATCTAGTGCCAAAGTGTAACACTCTAGTGCCAAAGTGTGACGCTCTAATGCCAAAGTGTGACGCTCTAGTGCCAACGTTTGACACTCTAGTGCCAATGTGTAACGCTCTTATGCCAAAGTATGAGGCTCTAGTACCAACGTTTGAAGCTCTAGTGCGAAAGTGTGAAGCTCTAGTGCCAAACTGTGACGCTCTAGTGCCAAAGTGTTAAGCTCTCGTACCCAAGTGTGAAGCTCTAGTGCCAAAGTGTGACACTCTAGAACCAAAGTGTGAGGCTCTAGTGCCAAAGTGTGTCGCTCTAGTGCCAAAGTGTGATGCTCTAGTGCCAAAGTGTGACGCTCTAGTGCCAAAGTATGACGCTCTCGTGCCAAAGTGTGACACTCTAGTGCCGAAGTCTGCTCTAGTGCAAAAGTGTGAAGCTCTAGTGCCAAAGTGTAAAGCTTTAGTACCAAAGTGTGAAGCTCTAGTGCCAAAGTATGACGCTCTAGTACCAAAGTGTGACGCTGTAGTGCCAAAGTGTGACGCTCTAGTGCCAAAGTGTGATGCTCTAGTGCCAAATTGTGAAGCTCTAGTGCCAAAGTGTGAAGCTTTAGTGCCAAAGTGTGAAGCTCTAGTGCCAAAGTGTGACGCTCTAGTACCAAAGTGTGACGCTGTAGTGCCAAAGTGTGACGCTATAGTGCCAAAGTGTGAAGCTCTAGTGCCAAAGTGTGACGCTCTAGTGCCAAAGTGTGAAGCTCTAGTGCCAAGGTGTGAAGCCCTAGTGCCAAAGTGTAACACTCTAGTGCCAAACTGTAAAGCTCTAGTGCCAAAGTGTGACGCTCTAGAGCCAAAGTGTGATGCTCTAGTACCAAAGTGTGATGCTCTAGTACCAATGTGTGATGCTCTAGTGCCAAAGTGTCAAGCTTTAGTGCCAAAGTGTGACGCTCTAGTGCAAAAACATGACGTTTTAGTGCCAAAGTGTGATGCTCTAGTGCAAATGTGTGACGCTCTAGTCCAAAGTGTGACGCTCTAGTGCCAAAGTGTGATGCTTTTGTGTCAAAGTGGAACGCTCTAGTGCCAAAGTGTGACGCTCTAGTGCCAAAGTGTGACGCGCTAGTGCCAAATCGTGAAGCTCCAGTGCCAAAGTGTGACGCTCTAGTACCAAAGTGTGAAGCTCTAGTGCCAAAGTGTGGAGCTCTAGTGCCAAATTGTGACGCTCTAGTGCCAAAGTGTGAAGCTCTAGTGGAAAAGTGTTAAGCTCTAGTGCCAAAATGTATCACTCTAGTTCCAAAGTGTGACGATCTAGTGCCAAAGTGTAGCCCTCTAGTGCCAAAGTGTGACGCTCTAGTTCCAAATTGTGACACTTTAGTGCCAATGTGTGACGCTCTTATGCCAAAGTGTGATGCTCTAGTGCAAAAGTTTGAAGCTCTAGTGCGAACGTATGGAGCTCTAGTGCCAAACTGTGACGCTCTAGTGCCAAAGTGTGAAGCTCTAGTTCCCAAGTGTGAAGCTCTAGTGCCAAAGTGGGACGCTCTAGTACCAAAGTGTGAGGCTCTAGTATAAAAGTGTCTCGCTCTAGTGCCAACGTCTGACGCTCTAGTGCCAAAGTGTGATGCTCTAGTGCCAAGTGTGACACTCTAGTGCTAACGTGTGGAGCTCTAGTGCCAAAGTGTGACGCTCTAGTGCCAAGTGTGACGCTCTAGTGCCAAAATGTTACTCTCTAGTGCCAAAGTGTGTCGCTCTACTTGCAAAGTGTGACTCTCTAGTGTCCAAATGTGATGCTCTAGTGCCAAAGTGTGAAGCTCTAGTGCCAAAGTGTTACACTCAAGTGCCACACTGTGAAGCTCTAGTGCCAAAGTGTGATGCTCTAGAGCCAAAGTGTGACGCTCTAGTACTGAAGTGTGATGCTTTAGGTCCAATGTGTGATGCTCTAGTGCGAAAGTGTGAAGCTCTAGTGCCAAAGTGTGACGCTCTAGTGCCAAATTATGACGTTCTAGTGCCAAAGTGTGATGCTTTAGTACCAAAGTGTGACGCTCTCGTGCCAAAGCGTGACGCTCTAGTGTCAAAGTGTGACGCTCTAGTCCCAAAGTGTGGAGCTCTAGTGCCAAAGTGTGACACTCTAGTGCCAAAGTGTGACGCTCTAGTGCGAAAGTGTGACTCTCTAGTGCCAAAGTGTGAAGCTCTAGTGCCAAAGTATGACGCTCTAGTTCCAACACGTGACGCTCTAGTGCCAAAGTGTGAGGCTCTAGTGCCAAAGTGTGAGGCTCTATTGCCAATTTGTGAAGCTCTAGTGCCAAAGTGTGATGCTCCAGAGCCAAAGTGTGATGCTCTAGTGCCAAAGTGTGAAGCTCCAGTGCCTAAGTGTGACGCTCTAGTGCCAACGTGTGACACTCTAGTGCCAAAGTGTGACGCTCTAGTGCCAAAGTATGACGCTCTAGTGCCAAAGCGTGATGCTCTAGTACCAATGTGTGGAGCTCTAGTGCCAAAGTGTGACGCTCTAGTAACAAAGTTCGACGTGTCAGGTTTTTGGAGCAAGTCACGAAGGCAGGAAGATGGCTGGAAACGAGTAGAAGGAAGGTTCGACGAAGGAGCAGACTGCTTACGAATTGCTGATGTCACCACGGCAGGACGGCTGATGGTATGTGGGCATGAGCGGTAAGGGCGACAGCAATCAAGGCACGATCCAGTAGTCAGTGTGCCAAAGTGTGGGTCTAGGCAAGGAGTGGGCGCAGTCCCAAGGGGCACGGGCGCTTTGCAGCTGAGGGCGCCTCGGCAGGGAAGAGTGGGTGCGACGGAGTGCGGAGGTGCCTCGGCAGATACAAGCGGGCGCTGTGAGAGGAGCGAAAGAGGAACAATGATGAAGTTGCTGATGTACCTCGGCCGGGCAGGCGGGCAATGAGGAAGAGGAGACGCGACGACGTGAGGAGGAGCGGCGATGATGCCAAGATGAGGTCAGTGTGGCCACAGAGCCTAAGGGCTCGGGCTCATCACGTGAGCTTGCTGCTTGCGGATCGAGAGTGGAAGCCACAGCCGGCGTGTAGGGCTGGATCAGTGAAGGCAACAAAACAGATGGAAAGCCTCAGCTGAGAAGCGGACTGGCAAAGGAGAGAGGGGCAAAGGTGCCACAGCCGAAAAGCGGGCAGCGGAAGAACACGCAGAGATGCCACAGCCAGATGGCGGGCAGGATGATGAACTGAATAAGTTGATTAGACAAGAGCAAAGAGTACATACAGGATTAGTGCTACATATATGATCCTAAGGGCTAGGCCTGTTGCTAGTACTGACTATGGTGGCGGCTGCCAGAGCCAGTATGCTTCTGCTTTTTCTGCTTCTAGTATGCCTTGTGGCTCTTCGTGGTGTTGTGGCACGTCCTCAGTCTTGTATGTCGACGCGGTGCGGATCGTGCGGAAGTAGTCCTGTGAGAGTGTGGAGCTTCGGACGACGTGCCGAGGCGAATTTTCGTCGTGACTTGAGGACAGAGTCGCGCGGAGATCCGGGACCCGGCACGTTCCTTGATTTAGCCGTTACCGACAGTGGTCGGTGCCGGTCGTCTGGTCTCGCTCCGTGATCGTGCGCGGACCGTTTTGCTCCGCGAGAGCTCAACTGTGATTCGGTCCGTTTTCTAGTATTTTTTGCTTTTCTGGCCCGGACCAGTGAGCAGACCATTCTGGGATTATATCGGACAACCTGGGTCATGTCTTGTGGCCATGGCTTGAATCTTTCCAACACCCCCCTTCAATGCCACAAGACTTGAGGTGTTGCCATGGGTTGTGGCCCATTTCTCTTTGGTGCTGTTGTGGATCCTTGGTCTGACAGTAGAGATCCTCCTTCTTTTCTGTGTAGATTCCCACGGTTGTTTTAGTGAGCGATTGGTTGTCCTCTTCATGTGGTGCAGGTGCCTGGGGAATATTGCACGCAGTTGAGGCCATGTCCTTGACGTGTAGTAGTAGAGGGTCGATGGTGCTGTCTGGGACATGAGGATGGAAGCATCATCAGAACTGGAGGTTGGATTGTCTAAAAGGATGGTGTTATTATGGCTTCAAGGGCTTGAAGGAGTGCAGGATGTTGATCCTGCTTGGTCTTCTGATGCGTCAATGATGATGCCGTAGACATTTTTCATGAATGCAGCGACTTCAGTTTGAGAGAATGGAGGAGTAGTTGATTAAAGAGGTGGTAGCAGGAGGATTGAGCTGTCTTGAGTCTTTGACAGACTTGCAGGGAGGTGACTTGGTTTGTATTTGGCAGATGCATTGGGTGGAGGTGATATAGATGGAATGCGAATGGTGTGAGGTGGCAGTGTTGATGTTTGGGTAGTAGGGTGGAAGGCTGTTTGTCGAGCAGTGTTGTAAGTGCGACGCAGTAGGTGGCATCTTTGTCTGCGAGCTTGGCTTCTTGATCAGTTATGGCTGGGAGTTGCGACATTGTTGGGTGATGATGATAGTGCAAGGCATGATGTTTTTGGTGTCGGATGGGAGGATGCTGTCGTGATGGAGCTGATGTCCAGGGTGTTGACCGGCGGAGATGGGAGTGAGAGGTCGGCGCTGTCATTGGCATGGTGCAGGGAAAATATGTGACCAGCGAGTGGCATTCCGGAGATAGCTAGAGACCGTAGAGTTGAAGAGGAGGAAGCACCGCTGCTTGGACTGGAGGAAGGCAAGGAGGAAGGGCAGACTGAAGTAGGCAGAGATCTTGGCGGCGTGGATTGCTGTTGAGAGGATTTTTTATGGAAGTGGCTGATGACGGTGCCAGTCAGGCACCCGAGACTGAAGACCAGTGGAATCATGGTGTGAGGTGGATATAGATCTTTTGCTGTCTTGGTTGATGCTGCTTCTGCAGTTCTGAGCAGAAAATAGGGCTGATGGAGGAACTGAGTTGATTTTGAAGAAGTGAGTGAGCTGGAGTGCCGGTTGATATGCAGATTTTCTGCTGCGTTGATCTGCTGATGATGGCTGCTGCTGAGATAGGTGGCTTGGTGAAGGTTTGCCGGCTGATTGGGTATAGAGGGAAAGTGTGTGGCTTGAAAATTGCTGAATGATGAAGAGTGGCTGTTGTGACGAAGGGATGTGGCTGAAGATACTGCTGAACGTTGGCTTCTTGCTGCTGCTGCTGCCGCTGCTGCTGCTGCGTTTGTGTGTGGCACCGTCACTGAGGCGTGCCCATACACGATTCAGCGAAGGTGTTCACACGTTGCAGCCGTGGGCAGTGAAGAAGTGCTGCTGCTTCTGTGAAAGATGATGCTGCTGCTGCTTTGTTGTTGTTCCTGCTGAGTGGTGCTGCTGATGGATGTGCGGAAGCTGAGCATGCTCCTTCACTCCTTCCGTGTGGTACAGTGTCACCAAACGGTGCCCATACACCGTTTAGTAATAATGCTTACACGGAGCACGATGCTGAGAGAGGCGGATGACTGAAAGGTCGAACTGCTGCTGTTGTAATGACCGTTGCTGGCGGTTCGGCAGTCGTGCGCTTCAGCACGGCGTTTCAGGCGACAGGCGAGGTCGGGGGCGAATGGAGGATGCTGATGAGGCTCAGAATGTTTTTCTTTGCTCTGATACCATGTCAGGATTTTGGAGCAAGTCACAAAGGCAGGAAGATGGCTGGAAACGAGTAGAAGGAAGGTTCGACAAAGGAGCGGACTGCTGACGACTTGCTGATGTCACCACGGCAGGACGGCTGATGGTATGCGGGCATGAGCGGTAAGGGCCACAGCAACCAAGGCACGATCCAGCAGTCAGTGTGCCAAGGTGTGGGTCTAGGCAAGGAGTGGGCGCAGTGCCAAGGGGCACGGGCACTTTGCAGCTGAGGGCGCCTCGGCAGGGAAGAGCAGGCGCAACAGAGTGCGGAGGTGCCTCGGCAGATACAAGCGGGCGCTGTGAGAGGAGCGAAAGCGGAACGTTGATGAAGTTGCTGATGTGCCTCGGCCGGGCAGCCGGGCAACGAGGAAGAGGAGACGCGATGATGTGAGGAGGAGCGGCGATGATGCCAAGATGAGGTCAGTGTGGCCACAGAGCCTAAGGGCTCGGGCTCATCACATGAGCTTGCTGCTTGCGGATCGGGAGTGGAAGCCACAGCCGTGGTGGCGGGCTGGATCAGTGAAGGCAACGAAACAGATGGAAAGCCTCAGCTGAGAAGCGGGTTGGAAAAGGAGAGAGGGGCAAAGGTGCCACAGCCGAAAAGTGGGCAGCGGAAGAACACGCAGAGATCCCACAGCCAGATGGCGGGCAGGATGATGAACTGAATAAGTTGATTAGACAAGAGCAAAGAGTACATACAGGAGTAGTGATACATATACGATCCTAAGGGCTAGGCCTGTTGCCAGTACTGACTATGGTGGCGGCTGCCAGAGCCAGTATGCTTCTGCTGTTTCTGCTTCTAGTATGCCTTGCGGCTCTTCATGGTGTTGTAGCACGTCCTTAATCTTGTATGTCGACGCGGTGCGGATCGTGCGGAAATAGTGCTGTGAGAGTGCAGAGCTTCGGACGACGTGCCGAGGCAACTTTTCATCGTAACTTGAGGACCGAGTCGTGCGGAGATCCGGGACCCGGCACGTTCCTTGATTTAGCCGTTACCGACAGTGGTCGGTGCCGGTCGTCTGGTCTCGCTCCGTGATCGTGCACAGACCGTTTCGCTCCGCGAGAGCTCAACTGTGATTCGGTCCAGTTTCTAGAATTATTTTGTTTTCTGGCCCGGACCAGTGAGCAGACCATTCTGGGATTATATCGGACAACCTGGGTCATGTCTTGTGGCCATGGCTTGAATCTTTCCAACATGATGCTCTAGTACCGAAGTGTGAAGCTATAGTGCCAACATGTGACACTCTATTGCCAACGTGTGAAATTCTAGTGCCAAAGTGGGGAGCCATAGTACGAAAGTGTGACACTCTAGTGCCAAGGTGTGACGCTCTAGTGCAAAAGTGTGATGCTCTAGTGCCCACGTGTAAAGCTCTAGTCCCAAATTGTGGCGCTCTGGTACCAAAGTGTGATGCTCCAGTACAAAAGTGTGCAGCTCTAGTGCCAAAGTGTGATGCTCTAGTACCAAAGTGTGAAGCTGTAGTGCCAAAGTGTGACGCTCTAGTGCCAAAGTGTGACGCTCTAGTGCCAAAGTGTAAAAGCACTAGTTGCCAAGGTGTGACGCTCTAGTGCCAAAGTGTGATGCTCTATTGCCAACGTGTGAAGCTCTAGTGCCAAAGTGTGACGCTCTAGTGCCAAAGTGTGAAGCCCTAGTGCAAAAGTGTGACGCTCTAGTGCCAAAAGGTGACGCTCTAGTGCCAAAGTGTGAAAGCTCTACTTGCCAAAGTCTGACGCTCTTGTGCCAAAGTGTGACGCTATAGAGCCAAAGTGTGACGCTCTAGTGCCAAAGTGTGATGCTCTAGTGCTAAAGTGTGACGCTCTAGTGCCAAAGTGTGAAGCGCTAGTGCAAAAGTGTGACGCTCTAGTGCCCAAAGGTGACGCTCTAGTGCCAAAGTGTGAAAGCTCTACTTGCCAAAGTCTGACGCTCTTGTGCCAAAGTGTGACGCTATAGAGCCAAAGTGTGACGCTCTAGTGCCAAAGTGTGATGCTCTAGTGCCAAATTATGACGTTATAGTGCCAAAGTGTGACGCTCTAGTGCCAAAGTGTGACGCTCTAGTGCCAAAGTGTGACGCTCTAGTGCCAAAGTGTGACGCACAAGTGCCAAAGTGTGACGCTCTAGGGCCAAAGTGTGACTCTCTAGTGCCAAAATGTGAAGCTCTAGTGCCAAAGGGTGAGGCTCTAGTGCCAAAGTGTGACGCTCTAGTGCCAAAGTGTGACACTCTAGTGCCAACGTGTGACGCTCTAGTGCCAAAGTGTGAAGCTCTAGTGAAAACATGTTAAGCTATAGTGCCAAAGTCTGACACTCTAGTGCCAAAGTGTGTTGCTCTACTTCCAAAGTGTGACGCTCTAGTGGCAAAGTGTAATGCTCTAGTGCCAAAATGTGAAGCTCTAGTGCCAAAGTGTGATGGTTTAGTGCCAAAGTGTGAAGCTCTAGTGCCAAAGTGTGACGCTCTAGTTCCAAAGTGTGACGCTGTAGTGCCGTAGTGTGACGCTCTAGTGCCAAAGTGTGAGGCTCTAGTGCCAAAGTGTGACGCTCTAGTGCCAAAGTGTGACGCTGTAGTGCCGTAGTGTGACGCTCTAGTGCCAAAGTGTGAGGCTCTAGTGCCAAAGTGTGACGCTCTAGTGCCAAAGTGTGACACTCTAGTGCCAGCGTGTGAAGCTCTAGTGCCAAAGTGTGAAGCTCTAGTGCCAAAGTGTGACACTCTAGTGCCAAACTGTGAAGCTCTAGTGCCAAAGTGTGACGCTCGAGAGCCAAAGTGTGACGCTCTAGTACCAAAGTGTGATGCTCTAGAGCCAATGTGTGATGTTCTAGTGCCAAAGTGTGAAGCTCTAGTGCCAAAGTGTGACGCTCTAGTGCTAAAGTATGACGTTCTAGTACCAACGTGTGACTCTCTAGTGCAAACGTGTGAAGCCCTAGTGCCAAAGTGGGGAGCACTAGTGCCAAAGTATAACGCTTTAGTGCCAAGGTGTGACGCTCTTGTGCCAAAGTGTGATGCTCTAGTGCAAAAGTGTGAAGATCTAGTGCCAAAGTGTGACACTCTACTGCCAAAGTGTGACACTCTAGTACAAAAGTGTGAAACTCTAGTGCCAAAGTGTGACGCTATAGTGCCAAAGTGTGACGCTCTGGTGCCAAAGTGTGAAGCTCTAGTGCCAAAGTGTGACGCTCTAGTGCCAAAGTGTAAGCTCTGGTGGCAAAGTGTGACGCTCTAGTGCCAAAGTGTGACGCTCTACTGCCAAAGTGTGACGCTCTGGTGCCAAAGTGTGAAGCTCTAGTGCCAAAGTGTGACGCTCTAGTGCCAAAGTGTAAGCTCTGGTGGCAAAGTGTGACGCTCTAGTGCCAAAGTGTGACGTTCTAGTGCCAAAGTGTAAAGCTCTAGTGCCAAAGTGTGACGTTGCTGTGCCAAAGTGTGACGCTCTAGTGCCAAAGTGTGACACTCTAGTGCCAAAGTATGACGCTCTAGTGCCAAAGTGTGACACTCTAGTGCCAATGTGTAAAGCTCTAGTACCAAAGTGGGGAGCTCTAGTGCCAACGTGTGACGCTTTAGTGCCAAGGTGTGACGCTCCAGTGCCAAAGTGTGATGCTCTAGTGCCAACATGTGAAGCTCTAGTGCCAAAGTGTAATGCTCTAGTACCAAATTGTGGCACTCTAGTGCCAAAGTGCGAAGTTTTAGTGCCAAAGTGTGATGCTCTAGTTCCAAAGTGTGACGCTCTATAACCAAAGTGTGACGCTCTAGTGCCAAATTGTGACGCTCAAGCACCAAAGTATGACGCTCTAGCGCCAAAGTGTGACACTGTAGTACCAAAGTGTGACTCTCTAGTGCAAAAGTGTGAAGCTCTAGTGTCAAAGTGTGACGCTCTAGTGCCAAAGTGTGAACCTCTAGTGCCAAAGTGTGACGCTCTAGTGCCAAAGCGTAAAGCTCTAGTGCCAAAGTAAGATGCTCTTGTGCCAAAGTGTGACGCTCTAGTGCCAAAGTGTGACCCTCCAATGCCAAAGTGTGACGCTCTAGTGCCAATGTGTGGCGCTCTAGTACCAAAGTGTGATGCTCTAGTGCCAAAATGTGATGCTCCAGTGCCAAAGTGAGACACTCTAGTGCCAAAGTGTGATGCTCTAGTGCCAAAGTGTGACGCTCTAGTGCCAAAGTGTGACGCTCTAATGCCAAAGTGTGACGCTCTAGTGCCAAAGTGTGACGCTCTACTGCCAAAGTGTGACGCTAAAGTGCCAAAGTGTGACACTCTAGTCTCTAAGGGTGAGGCTCTATTGCCAAAGTGTGACGCGCTAGTGCCAAAGTGTGACGTTATACTGCCAAAGTGTGACTCGCTAGTGCCAAAGTGTGACGCTCTAGTGCCAAAGTGTGATGCTCTAGTGCCAAAGTGTGACACTCTAGTACCAACGTGTGACGCTCACATGCCAAGTTGTGACGCTCTAGTGCCAAGGTTTGAAGCTCTAGTGCGAAAGTGTGAAGCTCTAGTGCCAAAGTGTGACGCTCTAGTGCCAAAGTGTGAAGATCTAGTGCCAAAGTGTGAAGCTTAGTGCCAAAGTGTGACGCTCTAGTACCAAAGTGTGAAGCTCTAGTGCCAAAGTGTGTCGCTCTAGTGCCAACATGTGACGCTCTAGTGCCAAAGTGTAACACTCCGGTGCCAAAGTATGACGCTCTTGTGCCAAAGTGTGGAGCTCTAGTGCCAATGTGTGATGTTCCAGTGCCAAAGTGTGACGCTCTTGTGCCAAAGTGTGACGCTCTAATGCCAAAGTGTGTCGCTCTAGTTCAAAAGTGTGACACTCTACTGCCAAAATGTGAAGCTCTAGTGCCAAAGAGTGACGCTTTAGTACCGAAGTGTGAAGATCTAGTGCCAAAGTGTGACGCTCTAGTGCCAAAGTGTGACGCCCTAGTGCCGAAGTGTGACGCTCTAGTACCAATGTGTGAAGCTCTAGTAGCAAAGTGTATAGCTCTAGTGCCAAAGTGTGAAGCTCCAGTGCCAAAGTGTGAAGCTCTAGTGCCAATGTGTGACGCTCTAGTGCCAAATTGTGAAGCTCTAGTGCGAAACTGTGACGCTCTAGAGCCAAAGTGTGACGCTCTAGTACCAGAGTCTGAAGCTCTGGTGCGAACGTGTGACGCTCTAGTGCCAAAGTGTGACGTTCTACTGCCAAAGTGTAAGGCTCTAGTGTCAAAGAGTGACGCTCCTGTGCCAAAGTGTGATGCTCTAGTGCCTAAGTGTGACCCTCTAGTGCCAAAGTATGACGATCGAGTGCCTAAGTGTGAATCTCTAGAGCCAAAGTGTGTCGCTCTAGTGCCAAAGTGTGATGCTCTAGTTCCAAAGTGTGAAGCTCTAGTGCCAAAGAGGGGAGCTCTAGTGCCAACGTGTGACGCTTTAGTGCCAAGGTGTGAGGCTCCAGTGCCAAATTGTGATGCTCTAGTACCAAAGTGTGAAGCTATAGTGCCAAAGTGTGACACTCTAGTGCCAACGTGTGAAGCTCTAGTGCAAAAGAGGGGAGCTCTAGTGCCAACGTCTGACGCTTTAGTGCCAAGGTGTGACGCTCCAGTGCCAAAGTGTGATGCTCTAGTGCCAACGTGTGAAGCTCTAGTACCAAAGTGTGACGCTCTAGTGCCAAAGTGTGACACTCTAGTGTCAAAGTGTGAAGTTTTAGTGCAAAAGTGTGACGCTCTGGTTCCAAAGTGTGACGCTCTAGAACCAAAGTGTGACACTTTAGTGCCAAAGTGTGACGCTCTAGCGCCAAAGTATGACGCTCTAGCGCGTAAGTGTGACGCTGTACTTCCAAAGTGTGACTCTCTAGTGCTAAAGTGTGAAGCTCTAGTGCCAAAGTGTGACCCTCTAGTGCCAAAGTGTGACGCTCTAGTGCCAAAGTGTGACACTCTAGTACCAACGTGTGACGCTCTTATGCCAAGTTGTGACTCTCTAGTGTCAAGGTTTGAAGCTCTAGTGCGAAAGTGTGAAGCTCTAGTGCCAAAGTGTGACGCTCTAGTGCCAAAGTGTGAAGTTCTAGTGCCAAAGTGTGAAGCTCTAGTGCCAAAGTGTGACGCTCTACTACCAAAGTGTGAAGCTCTAGTGCCAACATGTGATGCTCTGGTGCCAGAGTGTGACACTCTAGTGCCAAAGTATGTCACTCTTGTGCCAAATTGTGGAGCTCTAGTGCCAACGTGTGACGGTCCAGTGCCAAAGTGTGACGATCTAGTGCCAAAGTGTGACGCTCTAGTGCCAAAGTGTGTCGCTCTAGTTCAAAAGTGTGACGCTCTAGTGCCAAAATGTGAAGCTCAAGTACAAAAGAGTGACGCATTAGTGCCGAAGTGTGAAGGTCTAGTGCCAAAGTGTGACGCTCTAGTGCCAAAGTGTGACGCTCTAGTGCCAAAGTGTGACGCTCTAGTACCAATGCGTGAAGCTCTAGTAGCAAAGTGTAACGCTCTAGTGCCAAAGTGTGACGCTCTAGTGCCAAACTGTGACGCTCTAGTTCTAAAATGTGACGCTCTAGTGCCAAAGTGTGACGCTCTAGTTCCAAAGTGTGATGCTCTAGTGCCAAAGTTTGGAGATCTAGTGCCAAAGTTTGACGCTCTAGTGCCAATGTGTGACGCTCTAGTGCCAAAATGTGAAACTCTCGTTCCAAAGCGTGATGCTCTAGTGCCAAAGTGTGACGCTCTGGTGCCAAAGTGTCAAGCTCATGTGCCAAAGTGTGAAGCTCTAGTGCCAACGTGTGACGCTTTAGTGCCAAGGTGTGACGCTCCAGTGCCAAAGTGTGATGCTCAAGTGCCAATGTGTGAAGCTTAAGTGCCAAAGTGTGACGCTCTAGTGCCAAAGTGTAAAGCTCTAGTGCCAAAGTGTGGCGCTCTAGTGCCAAAGTGTGACGCTCTAGTGCCAAAGTGTAAAGCTCTAGTGCCAACATGTGACGCTCTTGTGCAAAAGTGTGACACACTAGTGCCAAAGTGTGACCCTCCAATGCAAAAGTGTGACGCTCTAGTGCCAATGGGTGACGCTTTAGTACCAAAGTCTGACGCTCTAGTTCCAAAGTGTGACGCTCAAGGGCCAAAGTGTGACGCTCTAGTGTCTAAGGGTGAGGCTCTATTGCCAAAGTGTGACGCTCTAGTGCCAAAGTGTGATGCTATAGTGCCAAAGTGTGACCCTCTAGTTCCAAAGTGTGACTCTCTAGTGCCAAAGTGTGATGCTCTAGTGCCAAAGTGTGACACTCTAGTACCAACATGTGACGCTCTTATGCCATGTTGTGACGCTCTAGTGCCAAAGTTTGAAGCTCTAGTGCGAAAGTGTGAAGCTCTAGTGCCAAAGTGTGACGCTCTAGTGCGAAAGTGTGAAGTTCTAGTGCCAAAGTGTGAAGCTCTAGTGCCAAAGTGTGACGCTCTACTACCAAAGTGTAAAGCTCTAGTGCCAAAGTGTGTCGCTCTAGTGCCAACATGTGACGCTCTAGTGCCAGAGTGTGACACTCTGGTGCCAAAGTATGTCGCTCTTTTGCCAAAGTGTGGAGCTCTAGTGCCAACGTGTGACGGTCCAGTGCCAAAGTGTGACGCTCTAGTGCCAAAGTGTGACGCTCTATTGCCAAAGTTTGTCGCTCTAGTTCAAAAGTGTGACGCTCTAGTGCCAAAATATCAAGCTCTAGTGCCAAAGAGTGACGCATTAGTGCCGAAGTGTGAAGGTCTAGTGCCAAAGTGTGACGCTCTAGTGCCAAATTTTGATGCTCTAGTGCCAAATTGTGGCGCTCTAGTACCAATGTGTGAAGCTCTAGTAGCAAATTGTAACGCTCTTGTGCCAAAGTGTGACGCTCTAGTGCCAAACTGTGACGCTCTAGTTCTAAATTGTGATGCTCTAGTGCCAAAGTGTGAAGCTCTAGTGCCAAAGTGTGATGCTCTAGTGCCAAAGTTTGGAGCTCTAATGCCAAAGTTTGACGCTCTAGTGCCAAAGTGTGACGCTCTAGTGCCAAAGTGTGAAACTCTAGTTCCAAAGTGTGATTCTCTAGTGCCAAAGTGTGACCCTCTAGTGCCAAAGTGTGAAGCTCCTGTGCCAAAGTGTGAAGCTCTAGTGAAAATGTGTGACAGTCTAGTGCCAAATTGTGAAGCTCTAGTGCGAAAGTGTGACGCTCTAGAGCCAATGTGTGATGCTCTAGTACCAAAGTGTGATGCTCTAGTGCCAAAATGTGCCTCTCTAGTGCCAAAGTGTGACGCTCTAGTGCCAAAGTGTGACACTCTAGTGCCAACGTGTGATGCTCAAGTGCCAAATTGTGAGGCTCTAGTGCCAAAGTGTAACACTCTAGTGAAAATTTGTGATGCTCTAGTGCCAGGGTGTGATGCTTCAGTGCCAAAGTGTGACGCTCTTGTGTCAAAATGTGATGCTCTAGTGCCACAGTGTGACGCTCTAGTGCCAAAGTGTGACGCTCTAGTCCCAAAGTGTGACGCTCTAGTGTGAAAGTGTGACGCTCTAGCACCAAAGTGTGGAGCTCTAGTGCAAAAGTGTGCCGCTCTAGTGCCAAAGTGTGTCGCTCTTGTACCGAAGTGTGAAGCTCTAGTGCCAAAGTGTGACGCTCTAGTGCCAAAGTGTGAAGCTCTAGTGCCAAAGTGTAAAGCTCTAGTGCCAAAGTGTGGCGCTCTATCGCCAAAGAGTGACGCTCTGGTGCCAAAGTGTGACTCTCTAGTGCCAACGTGTGATGCTCTAGTGCCAAAGTGTGACGCTCTAGTGCCAAAGTGTGGAGCTCTAGTGCCAAAGTGTGACGCTCTAGTACCAAAGTGTGACGCTCTTGTGCCAAAGTGTGACGTTCTAGTGCCAAAGTGTGATGCTCTAGTGCCATAGTGTGATGCTCTAGTTCCAAAGTGTGACCCTCTAGTTCCAAAGTGTGACTCTCTCGTAACAAAGTGTGACGCTCTAGTGCCATAGTGTGATGCTCTACTGCCAAAGTATGACGCTCTAGTGCCACAGGGTGAAGCTCTAGTGCCAAAGTGAGATGCTCTACTGCCAAAGTGTGAACCTTTAGTGCCAAAGTGTGACGCTCTAGTGCCAAAGTGTAACACTCTAGTGCCAAAGTGTGACGCTTTTGTGCTTAAGTGTGACACTCTAGTGCCAAAGTGTGACGCTCTTTTGCCAAAGTGTGAAGCTCTAGTGCCAGCGTATGACGCTCTAGTGCCAAAGTGTGGCGCTCTACTACCAAAGTGTGAAGCTCTAGTGCCAACGTTTGACACTCTAGTGCCAGAGAGTGACGTGTGACGCTCTACTACCAAAGTGTGAAGCTCTAGTGCCAACGTTTGACGCTCTAGAGCCAAAGTGTGTAGCTCTGGTGCAAAAGTGTGATGCTCTATTGGCAAAGTGTGACGCTCTAGTACCAAAGTTCGATGCTCTAGTGCCAACGTGTGCCGCTCTAGTTCCAAAGTGTGACGCCCTTGTGCCAAAGTGTAATGCTCTAGTGCCAAGTGTGAACCTCTAGTGCCAAAGTGTGATGCTTTAGTGCCAAAGTATGATGCTCTAGTGCCGATGTGTTGAGCTCTAGTACCAAAGTGTGACGCTCTAGTGCCACAGTGTGACGCTCTAGATCCAAAGTGTGAAGCTCCAGTGCCAAAGTGTGAAGCTGTTATGCCAATGTGTGATGCTCTAGTGCCAAAGTGTGAAGCTCTAGTGTGAAAGTGTGACGCTCTAGAGCCAAAGTTTGACGTTCGCGTACCAAAGTGTGACTCTCAAGTGCCAAAGTGTGATGCTCTCGTGCCAATGTGTGACGCTCTAGTGCCAAAGTGTGACGCTCTAGTGCCAAAGTGTGGAGCTCTAGTGCCAATGTGTGATGCTTTAGTGCAAAAGTGTGACGCTCTAGTGCCAAAGTGTGTTGCTCCAGTGCCAAAGTGTGACGCTCTAGGGCCAAAGTGTGACGCTCTAGTGTCAAAGTGTGACGCTCTAGTACCAAAGGATGACGCTCTAGTGCCAAAGTGTGACACTCTGGTACCAAAGTGTGGATCTCTAGTGCCAAAGTGTGACGCTCTAGTACCAAAGTGTGTCGCTCTAGTCCCAAAGTGTGAAGCTCTAGTGCCAAAGTGTGACACTCTAGTGCTAATGTGTGAAGCTCCAGTGCCAAAGTGTGCAGCTCTAGTGCAAAAGTGTGATGCTCTAGTGCGATAGTGTGACGCTTCAGTGCCAAAGTGTGACGCTCTAGTGCCAATGTGTGACGCTCTAGTGCCAACGTGTGGAGCTCTAGTACCAAAGGTTGACACTCTAGTGCCAAAGTGTGACACTCTAGTGCTAACGTGTGACGCTCTCGTGTCAACCTGTGACGCTCTAGTGCCAAAGTGTGACGCTCTAGTGCCACAGTGTGATGCTCTAGTGCCGAAGTGTGACGCTCTAGTGCCAAAGTGTGACGCTCTAGTGCCAAAGTGTGACACTCTAGTGCCAAAGTGTGACACTCTAGTGCCAAATTGTGACACGCTCTACTGCCAAAGTGATGCTCTAGTGCCAAAGTGTGACGCTCTAGTACCAAAGTGTGACGCTCTAGTGCCAAAGTGTGACGCTCTAGTGCCAAAGTGTGACACTCTAGTGCCAAAGTGTGACACTCTAGTGCCAAATTGTGACGCTCTAGTGCCAAAGTGTGATGCTCTAGTACCAAAGTGTGGAGCTCTAGTGTCAAAGTGTGACGCTCTAGTACCAAAGTGTGACGTTCTAGTGCCAAAGTGTGAAGCTCTAGTGCTCAAGTGTGAGGGTCTAGTGCCAAAGTGTGATGCTCTAGTGCCAAAGTGTGGTGCTCCAGTGCCAAAGTGTGAGGCTCTAGTGCCAAAGTGCAAAGCTCTAGTGCAAAATTGTGATGCTCTAGTGCCAAAGTGTGACGCTCTAGTTTCAAAGTGTGACCCTCTAGTGCCAAATTGTGACGTACTAGCGCCAAAGTGTGACGCTCTAGTACCAAAGTGTGACGCTCTAGTGCCAAAGTGTGACGCTCTAGTGCCAAAGTGTGACGCTCTAGAACCAAAGTGTGACGCTCTACTGACAAAGAGTGAAACTCTAGTGCGAAAGTGTTAAGCTCTAGTGCCAAAGTGTGATGCTCTAGTGCCAAACTGTGAACCTTTAGTGCCAAAGTGTAACGCTTTAGTGCCAAAGTGTAACGCTCTAGTGCCAAAGTGTGATGCTCTAGTGCCAAAGTGTGACACCTAGTGCCAGAGTGTGACACTCTAGTGCCAACATGTGACGGTCTTATGCCAAAGTGTGACGCTCTAGTGCCAAATTTTGAAGCTCTAGTGCGAACGTTTGAAGCTCTAGTGCCACAGTGTGAAGCTCTAGTGCCAAAGTGTGAAGCTCTAGAGCCAAAGTGTGACGCTCTAGTACCAAAGTGTGAAGGTCTAGTCCGAAAGTGTGTCTCACTAGTGCCACTGTGTGACGCTCTAGTGCCAGAGTGTGACGCTTTGGTGCCAAAGTGTGGAGCTCTAGGGCCAAATTGTAACGCTATAGTACCAAAGTGTGTCGCTCTAGTGCCAAAGTGTGTCGCTCTAGTTCCAAAGTGTGACGCTCTACTGCCAAAGTGTGATGCTCTAGTGCCAAAGTGTGAAGGTCTAGTGCCAAAGTGTGACGCTTTAGTGCCAAAGTGCGAAGCTCTAGTGCCAAAGTCTGACGCTCTTGTGCCAAAGTGTGACGCTCTAGTGCCAAAACGTGACGCTCTAGTGCCAAAGTGTGGAGCTCTAGTGCCGAAGTATGACGCTCTAGTGCCGAAGTGTGATGCTCTACTGCCAATGTGTGACGCTCTCGTGCCAAAGTACGATGCTCTAGTGCCAACGTGTGATGCTCCAGTGCCAAAGTGTGAGGCTCTAGTGCCAAAGTGTGACGCGCTAGTGCAAATTTGTGAAGCTCTAGTGCCAAAGTGTGATGCTCCAGTGCCAAAGTGTGACACTCTTGTGCCAAAGTGTGTCGCTCTAGTGCCAAAGTGTGAAGCTCTAGAAAGATGCTCTAGTGCCAAAGGGTGACGCTCTAGTGCCAAAGTGTGATGCTCCAGTGCCAATGTGCGAGGCCCTAGTACCAAAGTGTGGAGCTCTAGTGCCAAAGTGTGAAGCTCTAGAAAGATGCTCTAGTGCCAAAGGGTGACGCTCTAGTGCCAAAGTGTGATGCTCCAGTGCCAATGTGCGAGGCCCTAGTACCAAAGTGTGGAGCTCTAGTGCCAAAGTATGACGCTCTAGTGCAAAAGTGTGTCGCTCTAGTGCCGAAGTGTGAAGATCCAGTGCCAAAGTGTGACGCTCTAGTGCCAACGTGTGAAGCTCTAGTGCCAAAGTGTGAAGCTCTAGTGCCACAGTGTGAAGTTCTGGTGCCAAAGTGTGACGCTCTAGCGCCTAAGTGTGACACTCTAGTGCCAAAGTGTGATGCTCTAGTGTCATAGTGTGACGCTCTAGTGCCAAAGGGTGACGCTCTAATGCCACAATGTGACACTCTAGTGCCAAAGTTCAAAGCTCTAGTGCCAACGTGTGACGCTGTAGTGCCAACGTGTGACGCTCTAGTGCCAACGTGTGACCCTCTAGTGCCAAAGTGGGACGCTCTAGTGCCAAAGTGTGATGCTCTAGTGCCAAAGTGTGACGCTCTAGTGCCAAAGTGTCATGCTCTAGTGCCAACGTTTGACGCTCTAGTGCCAAAGTGTGACGCTCTAGTGCCAAAGTGAGATGCTCTAGAGCCAAAGTGTGACGCTCTAGTGCCAAAGTGTGACGCTGTAGTGCCAAAGTGTGATGCTCTAGTGCCAAAGTGTGACGCTCTAGTGCCAAAGTTTGAAGCTCTAGTGTGGAAGTGTGAAGCTCTAGTGCCAAAGTGTGACGCTTTAGTGCCAAAGTGTGAAGTTCTAGTGCCAAAGTGTGAAGCTCTAGTGCCAAAGTGTGAAGCTCTAGTACCAAAGTGTGAAGCTCTAGTGCCAAAGTGTGACGCTCTAGTGCCAAAGTGTGACACTCTAGTGCCAAAGTGTGACGCTCTAGTGCCAAAGTGTGACGCTCTAGTACCAAAGTGTGGAGCTCTCTTGCGAAAGTGTGACGCACTATTGCCAAAGTGAGTCACTCTAATTCCGAAGTGTGAAGCTCTGGTGCCAAAGTGTGACTCTCTAGTGCCAAAGTGTAATTCTCTAATGCCGAAGTGTGACGCTCTAGGACCAAAGTGTGGAGCTCTAGTGCCAAAGTGTGACGTTCTAGTGCCAAAGTGTGACGCTCTAGTGCCAAAGTGTGGAGCTCTAGTGCCAAAGTGTGACGGTCTAGTGCCAAAGTGGGACGCTCTAGTGCCAAAGTGTGATGCTCTAGTGCCAAAGTGTGACGCTCTAGTGCCAACGTTTAAAGCTCTAGTACCAAATTGTGACGCTCTAGTGCCAAAGTGTGACGCTCTAGTGCCAAAGTGTGATGCTCTAGTGCCAAAGTGTGACGCTCTAGTGCCAACGTTTAAAGCTCTAGTACCAAATTGTGACGCTCTAGTGCCAAAGTGTGACGCTCTAGTGCCAAAGTGTGATGCTCTAGTGCGAAAGTGTGATGGTCAAGTGCCAAAGTGTGACGCTCTACTGCCAAAGTGTGACGCTCTAGTGCCAGAGTGTGACGCTCTAGTGCCAATGTGTGACGCTCTAGTGGCAAAGTGTGGAGCTCTAGTGCCAAAGTTTGGCGCTCTAATGCCAAAGTTTGAAGCTTTAGTGCCAAAGTGTGAAGCTCAAGTGCCAAAGTGTGACGCTCTAGTTCCAAAGTGTGACGCTGTAGTGCCAAAGTGTGACGCACTAATGCTAAAGTGTGAGCCTCTAGTGTCAAAGTGTGATGCTCTAGTGCCAATGTGTGACACTCTAGTGCCAGCGTGTGAAGCTCTAGTGCCAAAAAGTGAAGCTCTACTGCCAAAGTGTGGCACTCTAGTGCCAAACTGTAAAGCTCTAGGGCCAAAGTGTGATGCTCGAGAGCCAAAGTGTGATGCTCTAGTACCAATGTGTGATGTTCTAGTGCCAAAGTGTGACGTTCTAATGCCAAAGTGTGAAGCTCTAGTGCCAAAGTGTGACGCTCTAGTGCCAAAGTATGACGTTCTAGTACCAACGTGTGACTCACTAGTGCCAAAGTGTGAAGTTTTAGTGCCAAACTGTGAAGCTCTAGTGCCAAAGTGTGACGCTCGAGAGCCAAACTGTGACGCTCTAATGCCAAAGTGTGACGCTCTAGTGCTAAAGTATGACGTTCTAGTACCAACGTGACCCTCTCTAGTGCCAACGTGTGAAGTCCTACTGCCAAAGTGGGGAGCTCTAGTGCCAAATTGTGACACTTTAGTGCCAAGGTGTGACACTCTAGTGCTAAAGTGTGATGCTCTAGCGCAGAAGTGTGAAGCTCTAGTGCCAAAGTGTGACACTCTAGTGCCAAAGTGTGACACTCTAGTGCAAAAGTGTGAAGCTCTAGTGCCAAAGTGTGACGCTATAGTGCCAAAGTGTGACGCTCTAGTGCCAAACTGTGAAGTTCTAGTGCCAAAATGTGATGCTCTAGTGCCAGAGTGTGAAGCTCTGGTGCCATAGTGTGATGCTCTAGTGCCAAAGTGTGACATTCTAGTGCCAAAGTGTAAAGCTTTAGTGCCAAAGTGTGACGCTCCTGTGCCAAAGTGTGACGCTCTTGTGCTAAAGTGTGACCCTCTAGTGCCGAAGTATGACGCTCTAGTGCCAAATTGTGACACTCTAGTGCCAAAGTGTGACACTCTAGTTCCAAAGTGTGACACTCTGGTGCCAAAGTGTGAAGTTTTAGTGCCAAAGTGTGACGCTCTAGTTCCAAAGTGTGACCCTCTAGAACCAAAGTGTGACGCTCTAGTGCCAAAGTGTGACGCTCTAACACCAAAGTATGACGCTCTAGCGCCACAGTGTGACGCTGTAGTTCCAAAGTGTGACTCTCTCGTGCTAAAGTGTGAAGCTCTAGAGCCAAAGTATGACGCTCTAGTGCCAAAGTGTGAAGCTCTAGTCCCAAAGTGTAGAGCTCTAGTGCCAAAGTGTGACGCTCTTGTGCCAAAGTGTGACGCTCTAGGGCCAATGTGTGGCACTCTAGTACCAAAGTGTGACGCTCTAGTGCCAAAATGTGATGCTCTAGTGCCAAAGTGAGACACTCTAGTGCCAAAGTGTGATGCTCTAGTGCCAAAGTGTAATGCTCTAGTGCCAAAGTGTGACGCTCTAGTGCCAAAGTGTGACGCTCTAGTGCCAAAGTGTGACGCTCTAGTGCCAAAGTGTGACGCTCTAGTGCCAAAGTGTGACGCCCTTGTGCCAAAGTGTGACGCTCTACTGCCAAAGTGTGACGCTCAAGTGCCAAAGTGTGACGCTCTAGTGACTAAGGGTGAGGCTCTAGTGCCAAAGTGTGACGCTGTAGTGCCAAAGTGTGATGCTATAGTGCCAAAGTGTGACGCTCTAGTGCCAAAGTGTGACGCTCTAGTACCAAAGTGTGACGCTCTAGTGCCAAAGTGTGACACTCTAGTACCAACGTGTGACGCTCTTTTGCCAAGTTGGGACGCTCTAGTGCCAAAGTTTCAAGCTCTAGTGCGAAAGTAGGAAGCTCTAGTGCCAAAATGTGACGCTCTAGTGCCAAAGTGTGAAGCTCTAGTGCCAAAGTGTGAAGCTCTAGTGCCAAAGTGTGTCGCTCTAGTGCCAACATGTGACGCTCTAGTGCCAGAGTGTGACACTCTGGTGCCAAAGTATGACGCTCTTGTGCCAAAGTGTGGAGCTCTAGTGCCAATGTGTGACGGTCCAATTCCAAAGTGTGATGATCTAGTGCCAAAGTGTGACGCTCTAGTGCCAAAATGTGAAGCTCTGGTGCCAAAGAGTGACGCTTTAGTACCGAAGTGTGAAGCTCTACTGCTAAAGTGTGACGCTCTAGTGCCAAAGTGTGACGCTCAGTGCCAAAGTGTGACGCTCTAGTACAAATGTGTGAAGTACTAGTAGCAAAGTGTAACGCTCTAGTGCCAAGGTATGACGCTCTAGTGCCAAAGTGTGAAGCTCCAGTGCCAAAGTGTGAAGCTCTATTGCCAGTGTTTGACGCTCTAGTGCCAAATTGTGAAGCTCTACTGCGAAAGTGTGACGCTCTAGAGCCAAAGTGTGACGCTCTTGTATCAAAGTGTGAAGCTCTAGTGCCAAAGTGTGACGCTCTACTGCCAAAGTGTGACACTCTAGTGCAAACGTATGAAGCTCTAGTGCCAAAGTCTGACGCTATAGTGCCAAAGTCTGACGCTCTAGTGCCAAAGTGTGAAGCTCTTGTGCCAAAGTGTGACTCTCTAGTCCCTTAGTGTGAAGCTCTGGTTCAAAAGTGTGACGCTCTAGTGCCAAAGTGTGACGTTCTAGTGCCAAAGTGTAAAGCTCTAGTGCCAAAGTGTGACGCTCCTGTGCCAAAGTGTGACGCACTAGTGCCAAAGTGTGACCCTCTAGTGCCAAAGTATGAAGCTCTAGTGCCAAAGTGTGAAGCTCTAGTGCCAAAGTGTGACGTTCTAGTGCCAAAGTGTGATGCTCTAGTACCAAAGTGTGAAGCTATAGTTCCAAAGTGTGACACTCTGGTGCCAATGTGTGAAGCTCTAGTGCCAAAGTGGGGAGCTCTAGTGCGAGCGTGTGACGTTTTAGTGCCAAGGTGTGACGCTCCAGTGCCAAAGTATGATGCTCTAGTGCCAACGTGTGAAGCTCTAGTGCCAAAGTGTGACGCTCTAGTGCCAAAGTGTGACACTCTAGTGCCAAAGTGTGAAGTTTTAGTGCCAAAGTGTGACGCTCTAGTTCCGAAGTGTGACGCTCTCGAACCAAAGTGTGACGCTCTAGTGCCAAAGTGTGACGCTCTAGCGCCAAAGTATGACGCTCTAGCACCTAAGTGTGATGCTGTAGTTCCAAAGTGTGACTCTCTAGTGCTAAAGTGTGAAGCTCTAGTGCCAAAGTGTAACGCTCTAGTGCCAAAGTGTGAAGCTCTAGTGCCAAAGTGTGATTCTCTAGTGCCAAAGTGTGACGCTCTAGTGCCAAAGTGTGACCCTCCGATGCCAAAGTGTGACGCTGTAGTACCAATGTGTGACGCTCTAGTACAAAAGTCTGACGCTCTAGTTCCAAAGTGTGACGCTCGAGGGCCAAAGTTTGACGCTCTAGTGCCAAATTGTGACGCTCTAGTGCCAAAGTGTGACGCTATAGTGCCAAAGTGTGACGCTCTAGTGCCAAAGTGTGATGCTCTAGTGCCAAAGTGTGACACTCTAGTGCCAACGTGTGACGCTCTTAGGCCAAGTTGTGACACTCTAGTGCCAAAGTTTGAAGCTCTAGTGCGAAAGTATGAAGCTCTAGTGCCAAAGTGTGATGCTCTAGTGCCAACGTGTGAAGTTTTAGTGCCAAAGTGTGAAGCTCTAGTGCCAAAGTGTGACGCTCTACTACCAAAGTGTGAAGCTCTAGTGCCAAAGAGTGTCGCTCTAGTGCCAACATGTGACGCTCTAGTGCCTGAGTGTTACACTCTGGTGCCAAATTATGACGCTCTTGTGCCAAAGTGTGGAGCTCTAGTTCAAAAGTGTGACGCTCTAGTGCAAAAATGTGAAGCTCTAGTTCCAAAGAGTGACGCATTAGTGCCGAAGTGTGAAGCTCTAGTACCAAAGTGTGACGCTCTAGTGCCAAAGTGTGATGCTCTAGTACCAATGTGTGAAGCTCTAGTAGGAAAATGTAATGCTCTAGTGCCAAAGGGTGACGCTCTAGTGCCAAAGTGTGAAGCTCCAGTGCCAAAGTGTGAAGCTCTAGTGAAAATGTGTGACGCTCTAGTGCCAAGTTGTCAAGCTCTAGTGCGAAAGTGTGACGCTCTAGAGCCAAAGTGTGGAACTCTAGAACCAAAGTGTGATGCTCTAGTGCCAAAGTGTGACACTCTACTGCCATATGACATTCTAGTGCCAAAGTGTGCCTCTAGTGCCAAAGTGTGACGCTTTAGTGCCAAAGTGTGACACTCTAGTGCCAACGTGTGATGCTCCAGTGCCAAATTGTGAGGCTCTAGTGCGAACGTCTGACGCTCTAGTGCCAATTTGTGAAGCTCTAGTGCCAGGGTGTGATGCTCCAGTGCCAAAGTGTGACGCTCTAGTGCCAAAATGTGATGCTCTAGTGCCACAGTTTGACACTCTAGTACCAAAGTGTGACACTCTAGTGCCAAAGTGTGACGCTCTAGTCCCAAAGTGTGATGCTCCAGTGCCAAAGTGTGATGCTCTAGTACCAAAGTGTGACGCTCTAGTGCCAAAGTGCGTCGCTCTAGTGCCAAAGTTCAAATCTCTAGTGTCAAAGTGTGACGCTCTAGTGCCATAGTGTGACGCTCTAGTGCCAAAGTGTGACCCTCTAGTTCCAAAGTGTGACTCTCTAGTGCCAAAGTGTGACGCTCTAGAGCTAAAGTGTGATGCTCTACTGCCAAAGTATGACGCTCTAGTGCCATAGTGTGAAGCTCTAGTGCCAAAGTGTGATGCTTTACTACCAAAGTGTGACACTCTAGTACCAAAGTGTGATGCTCTAGTGCCAAACTGTGAAGCTTTAGTGCCAAAGTGTGAAGCTCTAGCGCCAAATTGTAACACTCTAGTGCCAAAGTGTGACGCTCCAGTGCCAAAGTGTGAAGCTCTAGTGCAAACGTGTTAAGCTCTTGTGCCAAACTGTGATGCTCTATTGCCAGACTGTGAAGCTTACGTGCCAAAGTGTTACGCTCTAGTGCCAAAGTGTAACGCTCTTGTGCAAAAGTGTTACGCTCTAGTGCCAACGTGTGACGCTCTAGTACCAAAGTGTGAAGCTCTAGTGTCAACGTTTGACGCTCTAGTCCCAGAGAGTGACGCTCTGGTGCCAAAGTGTGATGGTCTAGTGCTAAAGTGTAGAGCTCTCATGCAAAAGTGTGACGCTCTAGTGCCAAAGTGTGACGCTGTAGTACCAAAGTGTGACGCTCTAGTGCCAAAGTGTGTCGCTTTAGCTCCAAAGTGGGACGTCCTAGTTCCAAGATGTAATGCTCTAGGGCCAAGTGTGAACCTCTAGTGCCAAAGTGTGATGCTTCAGTGCCAAAGTGTTAAGCTCTAGTGCCAAAGTGGGATGCTCTAGTGCCAAACTGTGAAGCTTTAGTGCCAAAGTGTGACACTCTAGTGCCTAAGTGTGAGGCTCTATTGCCAAAGTGTGACGCTCTAGTGCCAAAGTTTGAAGCTTTAGTGCGAAAGTGTAAAGCTCTAGTTCCAAAGTGTGAAGTTCAGGTGCCAAAGTGTGAAGCTCTAGTGCCAAAGTGTGACGCTCTAGTACCAAAGTGTGAAGCTCTAGTCCGAAAGTGTGTAACTCTAGTGCCACTGTGTGACGCTCTAGTGCCAGAGTGTGACGCTCTGGTGCCAAAGTGTGAAGCTCTAGTTCCAAAGTGAGGAGCTCTAGGGCCAAAGTGTGACGCTATAGTGCCAAAGTGTGACGCTCTAGTGCCAAAGTGTGTCGCTCTAGTTCCAAAGTGTGACGCTCTCGTGCCAAAGTGTGATGCTCTAGTGCCAAAGTGTGAAGTTCTAGTGCCAAAGTGTGACGCTTTAGTGCCAAAGTGTGAAGCTCTAGTGCCAAAGTGTGACGGTCTTGTGCCAAAGTGTGACACTTTAGTGCCAAAGCGTGACGCTCTAGTGCCAAAGTGTTGAGCTCTAGTTCCAAAATATGATGCTCTAGTGCCAAAGTGTGCACTCTAATGCAAAATTGTGATGCTCTAGTGCCAATGTGTGATGCCCTTGCCAAAGTGTGATGCTCTAGTGCCAACGTGTGATGCTGCAGGGCCAAAGTGTGTGGCTCTAGTGCCAAAGTGTGACACTGTAGTGCAAATTTGTGAAGCTCTAGTGCCAAAGTGTGATGCTCCAGTGTCAAATTGTGACGCTCTAGTGCCAAAGTGTGTCGCTCTAGTGCCAAAGTGTGAGGCTCTAGTGCCAAAGTGTGACGCTCTAGTGCCAAAGTGTGACGCTCTAGTGCCAAAGTGTGACGCTCTAGTGTCATAGTGTGACGCTCTAGTGCCAAAGGGTGACCCTCTAGTGCCACAATGTGACACTCAAGTGCCAAAGTTCAAAGCTCTAGTACCAAAGTGTGACGCTGTAGTGCCAACGTGTGACGCTCTAGTGCCAAAGTGTGACCCTCTAGTGCCTACGTGGGACGCTCTAGTGCCAAAGTGTGATGCTCTAGTCCCAAAGTGTGACGCTCTAGTGCCGAAGTGTCATGCTCTAGTGCCAACGTTTGACGCTCGAGTGCCAAAGTGTGACGCTCTAGTGCAAAAGTGTGACCCTCTAGTACCAAAGTGTGACGCTCTAGTGCCAAAGTGTGACGCTCTAGTGCCAAAGTGTGAGGCTCTAGTGCCAAAGTGTGACGCTCTATTGCCAAAGTGTGACGCTCTAGTGCCAAAGTGTGACCCTCTACTGCCAAAGTTTGAAGCTCTAGTGCGAAAGTGTTAAGCTGTTGTGCCAAAGTCTGACGCTCTAGTGCCAAAATGTGAAGCTATAGTGCCAAATTGTGACGCTCTAATGCCAAAGTAATAACGCTCTAGTGCCAAAGTGTGACGCTCTAGTGCCAATGTCTGACGCTCTAGTGCCAAAGTTTGACACTCTAGTGCCAAGGTGTGACGCTCTTATGCCAAAGTGTGACGCTCTAGTGCCAAGTTTTGAAGCTCTAGTGTGAAAGTGTGAAGCTCTAGTGCTAATGTGTGACGCTTTAGTGCCAAAGTATGAAGTTCTAGTGCCAAAGTGTGAAGATCTAGTACCAAAGTGTGAAGCTCTAGTACCAAAGTGTGAAGCTCTAGTGCCAAAGTGTGACGCTCTAGTGCCAAAGTGTGATGTTCTTGTGCCAAAGTGTGACGCTCTAGTGCCAAAGTGTAACGCTCTAGTACCAAAGTGTGGAGCTCTAGTGCCAAAGTGTGACGCACTAGTGCCAAAATGAGTCACTCTAGTACCGAAGTGTAAAGCGCTGGCGCCAAAGTGTGATGCTCTAGTGCCAAAGTGTGACTCTCTAGTGCCAAAGTGTGATTCTCTAGTGCCAAAGTGTGACGCTCTAGTACCAAAGTGTGGAGCTCTAGTGCCAAAGTGTGATTCTCTACAGCCAAAGTGTGACGCTCTAGTGCCAAAGTGTGAAGCTCTAGTGCCAAAGTGTGACGGTCTAGTGCCAAAGTGTGACGCTCTAGTCCCAAAGTGTGATGCTCTAGTGCTAAAGTGTGACGCTCTAGTGCCAAAGGTTAAAGCTCTAGTGCAAAATTGTGACGTTCTAGTACCAACGTGTGACGCTCTAGTGCCAAAGTGTGACCCTCTAGTGCCCAATTGTGACGCACTAGTGCCAAAGTGTGACGCTCTAGTGCCAAAGTGTGACGCTCTAGTGCGAAAGTGTGATGGTCTACTGCCAAAGTGTGACGCTCTAGTTCCAAAGTGTGACGCTCTAGTGTCAAAGTGTGACGCTCTAGTGCCAAAGGGTGAGGCTCTCGTGCCAAATTGTGACGCTATATTGCCAAAGTGTTACGCTCTAGAGCAAAAGTGTGGCGCTCTAGTGCCAAAGTGTGAAGCTCTAGTGCAAAAGTGTTTAGCTCTAGTGCCAAAGTGTGATGCTCTAGTGCCAAACTGTGAAGCTTTAGTGCCAAAGTGTGACGCTCTAGTGCCAAGGTGTGATGCTCTAGTGCCAAAGTGTGACGCTCTAGTGCCAAAGTGTGACACTCTAGTGCCAACATGTGACGCTCTTATGCCAAATTTTGAAGCTCTAGTGCGAAAGTGTGAAGCTCTAGTGCCAAAGTGTGAAGCTGTAGTGCCAGAGTGTGAAGCTCTAGTGCCAAAGTGTGACGCTCTAGTACCAAAGTATGAACCTCTAGTCCGAAAGTGTGTCGCTCTAGTGCCACTGTGTGACGCTCTAGTGCCAGAGTGTGACGCTCTGGTGCCAAAGTGTGACGCTTTAGTGCCAAAGTGTGACGTTCTAGTACCAAAGTGTAACGCTCTAGTGCCAAAGTGTGTCGATCTAGTTCCAAAGTGTGACGCTCTAGTGCCAAAGTGTCATGCTGTAGTGCCAAAGTCTCAAGCTCTAGTGCCAAAGTGTGAAGCTCAAGTGCCAAAGCATGACGCTCTAGTGCCAAATTGTGGAGCTCTAGTGCCAAAGTGTGATGCTCTAGTGTGAAAGTGTGACACTCTAGTGCAAAAGTATGACTCTCTAGTGCCAATGTGTGACACTCTGGTGCCAAACTGTAACGCTCTAGTGCCAACGTGTGACGCTATGGTGCCAAAGTGTGACGCTTTAGTGCCAAAGTTTGTTGCTCTAGTTCCAAAGTGTGACGCTCTAGTGCCAAAGTCTGATGCTCTAGTGCCAAAGTGTGAAGCTCTAGTGCCAAAGTGTGACGCTCTAGTGCCAAAGTGTGAAGCTCTAGTGCCAAAGTGTGACGCTCTAGTGCCAAAGTGTGAGGCTCTAGTGCCAAAGTGTGACGCTCTAGTGCCAAGGTGTGAAGCTCTAGTGCAAAAGTGTGACGCTCTAGTGCCAAAGTGTGACGCTCTAGTGCCAAAGTGTGACGCTCTAGTGCCAAAGTGTGACGCTCTAGTGCCAAAGTGTGACGCTCTAGTGCCAAAGTGTGATGCTCTAGTGCCACAGTGTGACGCTCTAGTGCCAATGTGTGACGCTCTAGTACCAAAGTGTGGAGCTCTAGTGCCAAAGTGTGACGCTCTAGTGCAAAAGTGTGTTACTCTAGAGCCGAAGTGTGAAGCTCTAGTGCCAAAGTGTGACGCTCTAGTGCCAACGTGTGAAGCTCTAGTGCCAAAGTGTGAAACTCTAGTGCCAAAGTGTGAAGTTCTAGTGCCAAAGTTTGACGCTCTAGCGCCAAACTGTGACGCTTTTGTGCCAAAGTGTGACGCTCTAGTATCATAGTGTGACGGTCTTGTGCCAAAGTGTGACGCACTAGTGCCAAAGTCTGAAGCTCTAGTGCCAAAGTGTGATGGTCTAGTGCCAAAATGTGACTCTCTAGTGCCAACGTGTGATGCTCTAATGCCACAGTGTGACGCTCTAGTGCCGAAGTTCAAAGCTCTTGTGCCAAATTGTGATGCTCTAGTGGCAAAGTGTGACGCTCTAGTGCCAAAGTGTAACCCTCTAGTGCCAAATTGTGACGCACTAGCGCCAAAGTGTGACGCTCTAGTGCAAAAGGTTGATGGTCTAGTGCCAAAGTGGGATGCTCTAGTGCCAAAGTTTGACGCTCTAGTGCCGAAGTGTTACGCTCTAGTGCCAAAGGGTGAGGTTCTAGTGCCAAATTGTGATGCTATAGTGCCAAAGTGTGATGCTGTAGAGCCAAAGTGTGATGCTCTAGTGCCCATGTGTGAAGCTCTTGTGCGAAAATGCTAAGCTCTAGTGCCAAAGTGTGATGCTCTAGTGCAAAACTTTGAAGCTTAAGTGCCAAAGTGTGACGCTCTAGTGCCAAAGTGTGACGCTCTAGTGCCAAAGTTTGAAGCTCTAGTGCGAATGTGTGAAGGTCTAGTGCCAAAGTGTGAAGCTCTAGTGCCAAAGTGTGAAGCTTTACTACCAAAGTGTGACGCTCTACTACCAAAGTGTGAAGCTCTAGTCCAAAAGTGTGTCGCTCTAGTGCCACTATGTGACGCTCTAGTGCCAGAGTGTGATGCTCTGGTGCCAAAGTGTGATGCTCTAGTGCCAAAGTGTGGAGCTCCATGGCCAAAGTGTGACGTTATAGTGCCAAAGTGTGACGTCCTTGTACCAAAGTGTGTCGCTCTAGTTCCAAAGTATGACGCTCTTGTGCCAAAGTGTGATGCTCTAGTGCCAAAGTGCGAAGCTCTAGTGCCAAAGTGTGACGCTCTTGTGCCAAAGTGTGACGCTCTAGTGCCAAAGCGTGACGCTGTAGTGCAAACGTGAGGAGCTTTAGTGCCAAAGTGTGATGCTCTAGTGCCAGAGTGTGACACTCTAGTGCAAACGTGTGACACTCTAGTTCCAATGTGTGACGCTCTGGTGCCAAAGAGTGATGCTCTAGTGCCAACGTGTGATGCTCCAGTGCCAGAGTATGAGGCTCTAGTGCCAAAGTGTGACTCTCTAGTGCCAATTTTTGAAGCTCTAGTGCTAAAGTGTGATGCTCCAGTGGCAAAGTGTGACGCTCTAGTGCCAAAGTGTGTCGCTCTAGTGCTAAAGTGTGACGCTCTAGTGCCAAAGGGTGACGCTCTAGTGCCAAAGTGTGACGCTCTAGTGCCAAAGTGTGATGCTCTAGTGCCAATGTGTGACGCTCTAGTACCAACGTGTGAAGGTCTAGTGCGAAAGTGTGAAGCTCTAGTGCCAGAGTGTGAAGTTCTAGTGCCAAAGTCTGACGCTCTAGCGCCAAAATGTAACACTTTAGTGCCAAAGTGTGACGCTCTAGTGCCAAAGTATGTCGCTCTAGTGCCGAAGTGTGAAGCTCTCGTGCCAAAGTGTGGCGCTCTCGTGCCAACGTGTGAAGCTCTAGTGCCAAAGTGTGAAGCTCTAGTGCCAAAATGTGAAGTTCTAGTGCCAACGTTTGACGCTCTAGCGCCCAAGTGTGACACTCTAGTGCCAAAGTGTGACGCTCTAGTGTCATAGTGTGACACTCTAGTGCCAAAGGGTGACGCTCTAGTGCCAAAGTGTGACGCTCTAGTGCCGAAGTTCAAAGCTCTAGTGGCAAAGTGTGACTCTAGTGCCAAAGTGTGACGGTCTAGTGCCAAAGTGTGACCCTCTAGTGCCAAAGTGGAATGCTCTAGTGCCAAAGTGTGATGCTCTAGTGCAAAAGTGTGACGCTCTAGTGCCAAAGTGTGATGCTCTAGTGCCAACGTTTGATGCTCGAGTGCCAAAGTGTGACGCTCTAGTGCAACAGTGTGACCCTCTAGTGCCAAACTGTGACGCTCTAGCACCAAAGTGTGACTCTCTAGTGCCAAAGTGTGAGGCTCTATTGCCAAAGTGTGACGCTCTAGTGCCAAAGTGTGACGCTCTAGTGCCAAAGTTTGAAGCTCTAGTGCGAAAGTGTTAAGCTGTTGTGCCAAAGTGTGACGCTCTAATGCCAAAATGTGAAGCTATAGTGCCAAAGTGTGACGCTCTAATGCCAATGTCTGACGCTCTAGTGCCAAACTGTTACACTCTAGTGCCAACGTGTGACGCTCTTATGCCAAAGTGTGACGATCTAATGCCAAAGTGTGAAGCTCTAGTGCCAAAGTGTGAAGCTCTAGTGCCAAAGTGTGACGCTCTAGTACCAAAGTGTGAAGTTCTAGTGCCAAAGTGTGAAGCTCTAGTGCGAAAGTGTGAAGCTCTAGTACCAAAGTGTGAAGCTCTAGCGCGAAAGTATGACGCTCTAGTGCCAAAGTGTGACGCTCTAGTGCCAAAGTGTGACGCTCTAGTGCCAAAGTGTGACGCCCTAGTACGAAAGTGTGGAGCTCTAGTGCCAATGTGTGACGCACTAATGCCAAAGTGAGTCTCTCTAGAATCGAAATGTGAAGCTCTGGCGCCAAAGTGTGACGCTCTAGTGCCAAATTGTGACTCTCTAGTGCCAAAGTGTGATTCTCTAGTGCCAAAGTGTGATGCTCTAGTACCAAAGTGTGGAGCTTTAGTGCCAAAGTGTGACGCTCTAGTACCAAAGTGTGATGCTCTAGTGCCAAAGTGTGAAGCTCTAGTGCCAATGTGTGACGGTCTAGTGCGAAAGTGTGACGCTCTAGTGCCAAACTGTGATGCTCTAGTGCCAAAGTGTGACGCTCTAGTGCCAAAGTTTAAAGCTCTAGTGCCAAATTGTGACGCACTAGCGCCAAAGTGTGACGCTCTAGTGCCAAAGTGTGATGCTCGAGTGCGAAAGTGTGATGGTCTAGTGCCAAAGTGTGACGCTCTAGTGCCAAAGTTTGACGCTCTAGAGTCAAAGTGTGACGCTCTAGTGCCAAAGTGTGACGCACTAGTGCCAAAGTGTGACGCTCTTGTGCCAACGGGTGAGGCTCTCGTGCCAAATTGTGACGCTAAAGTGCCAAAGTGTGACGCTCTAGAGCCAAAGTGTAACGCTCTAGTGCCAAAGTGTGAAGCTCTAGTGCAAAATTGTTAAGCTCTAGTGCAAAAGTGTGATGCTCTAGTGCCAAATTGTGAAGCTTTAGTGCCAAAGTGTGACGCTCTAGTGCCAAACTGTAACGCTCTAGTGCCAAAGTGTGATGCTCTAGTGCTAAAGTGTGACGCTCTAGTGCCAAATTGTGACACTCTAGTGCCAACATGTGACGCTCTTATGCCAAAGTGTGACGCTCTTGTGCCAAATTTTGAAGCTCTAGTGCGAAAGTGTGACTCTCTAGTGCCAAAGTGTGAAACTCTAGTGCCAAAGTTTGAAGCTCTAGTGCCAAAGTGTGAAGCTCTAGTCCAAAAGTGTGTCGCTCTAGTGCCACTGTGTGGCACTCTAGTGCCAGAGTGTTACGCTCTTGTACCAAAGTGTGACGCTTTAGTGCCAAAGTGTGACGCTCTAGTACCAAAGTGTGACTCTCTAGTTCCAAAGTGTGTCGCTCTAGTTCCAAAGTGTGACGCTCTAGTGCCAAAGTGTCATGCTCTAGTGCCAAAGTGTGACACTCTACTACCAAAGTGTGGAGCTCTAGTACCAAAGTGTGACGCTCTATTGCCAAAGTGTGAAGCTCTACTGCCAAAGTGTGACGGTCTAGTGCCAAAATTTGACACTTCCTTGCAAAAGTGTGATGCTCTAGTGCCAAAGTGTGATGCTCTAGTGCCAAAGTTTAAAGCTCTTGTGCCAAATTGTGACGCTCTAGTGCCAAAGTGTGACGCTCTAGTGCCAAAGTGTGACCCTCTAGTGCCAAATTCTGACGGACTAGCGCCAAAGTGTGACGCTCTAGTGCCAAAGTGTGACGCTCTAGTGTCAAAGTGTGACGCTCTAGTGCAAAAGTGTGATGCTCTAGTGCCAAAGTGTGAAGCTCTAGTGCCAAATCATGGAGCTCTAGTGCAAAAGTGTGATTCTCTAGTACCAAAGTGTGAAGCTCTAGTGCCAAAGTGTGACGCTCTAGTGCCAAAGTGTGACGCTCTAGTGCCAAAGTGTGACGGTCTAGTGCCAAAGTGTGACACTCTAATGCCAAAGTGTGACGCCTTAGTGCCAAAGTGTGAAGCTCTAGTGCCAAATTGTGATGCTGAAGTGCCAAAGTGTGACGTTCTACTGCCAAAGTGTGATGCTCTCGTGCCAAAGTGTGACGCTCTAGTGCCAAAGTGTGATGCTCTAGTGCCAAAGTGTGAAGCTCTAGTGCCAAATCATGGAGCTCTAGAGCAAAAGTGTGATTCTCTAGTACCAAAGTGTGAAGCTCTAGTGCTTAAGTGTGACGCTCTAGTGGCAAAGTGTGACGCTCTAGAGCCAAAGTGTGACGCTCTAGTGCCAAAGTGTGATGCTCTAGTGCCAAAGTATGACGCTCTAGTGCCAAAAGCTGACGCTCTAGTGCCAGAGTATAACGCTCTTGGGTCAAAGTGTGACGCTCTGGTGCCAAAGTGTGACGCTCTAGTGTGAAAGTGTGACGCTCAAGTGCCAAAGTGTGACCTTTTAGTACCAAAGTTTGGAGCTCTAGTGCCAAAATGTGAAGCTCCAGTGCCGAAGTGTGACGCTCTTGTGCCAAAGTATGACGCTCTAGTGCCAAACATGTGACGCTCTAAAGCTAAAGTATGAAGCTCTAGTGCCAAAGTATGATGCCAAAGTGCCAAAGTGCCAAAGTGTGACGCTCTAGTTCCAAAGTGTGACGCTCTCGTGCCAAAGTGAGTCGCACTAGTTCCATAGTGTGATGCTCCAGTGCCAAATTGTGGATCTCTAGTGCCAAAGTGTGAACTTCTAGTTCCAAACTGTGACGCTCTAGTGCCAAAGTGTGACACTCTAGTGCCAAAGTGTGACGCTCTTCTGCCAAAGTGTGACGCTCTAGTGCCGACGTATCACAGTCTTGTTCCAAAGTGTGATGCTCTAGTTCCAAAGTGTGATGCTCTAGTGCCAAAGTGTCACGCTCTAGTGCCAAAGTGTGAAGCTCTAGTGCCAAAGCGTGAAGATCTAGTGCCAAAGCGTGACGCTCTAGTACCAAGGTGTGACGCTCTAGTGCCAAAGTACGACGCTCTAGTGCCAAAGTGTGACGCTCTTGTGCCAGAGTATGACGCTCTTGTGCCAAAGTGTGATACTCTAGTGCCAAAGTGTGACGCTCTAGTGTCAAAGTGTGACGCTCAAGTGCCAATGTGTGACCTTTTAGTACCAAAGTGTGGACCTCTAGTGCCAAAATGTGAAGCTCTAGTGCCAAAGTGTGACACTCTAGTGTCAAAGTGTGATGCTCTAGTGCCAAAAGTGTGATGCTCTAGTGGGAAAGTGTGATGCTCTAGTGCCAAAAGTGTGACGCTCTAGTGCCAAAGTGTGACGCTCTAGTGCCAAAGTGTGATGCTCTAGTGCCAAAGTGTGATGCTCTAGTGCCAAAGTGCGAACCTCTAGTGCCAAAGTGTGACACTCTAGTGCCAAAGTGTGACGCTCTAGTGCCAAAGTGTGAAGCTCTAATGCCAAAGTGTGACGCTCTAGTTCCAAAGTGTGACGCTCTAGTGCCAAAGTGAGACGCTCTAGTTCCAAAGTGTGACGCTCCAGTGCCAAAGTGTGGAGATCTAGTGCCAAAGTGTGGAGCTCTAGTGCCAAAGTGTGACGCTCTAGTGCCAAAATGTGACACTCTAGTGCCAAATTGTGACGCTCTTTTGCCAAAGAGTGACGCTCTAGTGCCGAAGTGTGACAGTCTAGTGCCAAAGTGTGATGCTCTAGTGCCAAAGTGTCACGTTCTAGTGCCAAAGTGTGATGCTCTAGTGCCAAAGTGTGACGCTCTAGTGCCAAAGTGTGACGCTCTAGTGCCAAAGTATGACGCTCTAGTGCCAAAGTGTGACGTTCTAGTGCCAGAGTATAACGCTCTTGTGCCAAAGTGTGACGCTCTAGTGCCAAAGTGTGACGCTCTAGTGCCAAAGTGTGACGCTCTAGTGCCAAAGTGTGACCTTCCAGTGCCAAAGTGTGAAGCTCTACTGCCAAAGTGTGAAGCTCTACTGCCAAAGTGTGATGCTCTAGTGCCAAAGTGTGACGCTCTAGTGCCAAAGTGTGACGCTCTAGTGCCAAAGTGTGACGCTCTAGTGCCAAAGTGTGACACTCTAGTGCCAAAGTGGGAAGCTCTAATGCGAAAGTGTGAATATCTAGTGCCAAAGTATGATGCTCTAGTGCAAAAGTGTGAACCTCTAGTGCCAATGTGTGACGCTCCAGTGCCAAAGTGTGACGCTCTAGTGCCAAAGTGTGAAGCTCTAGTGCCGAAGTGTGACGCTCTAGTGCCAAAGTGTGACGCTCTAGTGCCAAAGTGAGACACTCTAGTACCAAAGTGTGACGCTCGAGTGCCAAAGTGTGAAGCTCTAGTGCCAAATTGTGACGTTCTAGTGCCAAAGTGTTACGCTCTAGTGCCAAAGTGTGATGCTCTTGTGCCAAAGTGTGACACTCTAGTGCCGAAGTGTGACGCTCTAGTGCCAAAGTGTGACACTCTAGTGCCAAAGTGTGACGCTCTAGTGCCAAAGTGTCAAGCTCTAGTGCCAAAGTGTGAAGCTCTAGTGCCAAAGTGTGACGCTCTAGTGCCAAAGTGTGACACTCTAGTGCCAAAGTGTGACGCTCTAGTGCCAAAGTGTCAAGCTCTAGTGCCAAAGTGTGAAGCTCTAGTGCCAAAGTGTGATTCTCTAGTGCCAAAGTGTGATGCTCTAGTGCCAAAGTGTGACGCTCTAGTACCAAAGTGTGACGCTCTAGTGCCACAGTGTAACACTTTAGTGCCAAAGTGTGACGCTCTAGTGCCAAAGTGTGACGCTCTAGTATCAAAGTGTGATGCTATAGTGCCATTGTGTGACGCTCTAATGCCAAAGTGTGGAGCCCTAGTGCCAATGTGTGAAGCTTTAGTGTCAAATTATGACGCTCTAGTGCCATAGTGTGACGCTCTAGTCCCAGAGTGTGACGCTCTATTACCAAAGTGTGACGCTCTAGTGCCAAAGTGTGACGCTCTAGTGCCATAGTGTAACACTTTAGTGCCAAAGTGTGACGCTCTAGTGCCAAAGTGTGACGCTCTAGTGTCAAAGTGTGATGCTATAGTGCCAATGTGTGACGCTCTAGTGCCAAAGTGTGGAGCCCTAGTGCCAATGTGTGAAGCTTTAGTGTCAAATTATGACGCTCTAGTGCCATAGTGTGACGCTCTAGTGCCAAAGTGTGACGCTCTAGTACCAAAGTGTGATGCTCTAGTGCCAAAGTGTGACGCTCTAGTGCCAAAGTTATATGGCCTAGTGCCAGAGTGTGACGCTCTAGTGCTAAAGTGTGACACTCTTGTGCCAAAGTGGGAAGCTCTAGTGCCCAAGTGTGAAGCTCTACTACCAAAGTAAGATGCTCTAGTGCCAAAGTGTGAACCTCTATTGCCAAAGTGTGACGCTCTAGTGCCAAAGTGTGTCGCTCTATCGCCATAGTGTGAAGCTCTAGTGCCGAAGTGTTACGCTCTAGTGCCAAAGTGTGATGCTCTAGTGCAAACGTGTGACGCTCTAGTGTCAAAGTGTGACGCTCTAGTGCCAAAGTGTGGAGCTCTACAGCCAAAGTGTTAAGCTCTAGAGCCAAAGTGTGAAGCTCTAGTGCCAAAGTGTGACGCTATAGTGCCAAAGTGTGACGCTCTAGTACCAAAGTGTGACACTCGTGTGCCGAAGTATGAGAGTCTAGTGCCAAAGGGTGACGCTCTAGTGCCAAAGTGTGACGCTCTAGTGCCAAAGTGTGACGCTCTAGTGCCAAAGTGTGAAGCTCTAGTACCAAATTGTTAAGCTCTAGTACCATAGTGTGACGCTCTAGTGCCATAGTGTGACGCTCTAGTGCCAAAGTGTGACGCTCTAGTGCCAGAGTATGTCGCTCTAGTGCCAAAGTGTGACGCTCTAGTGCTAGATTGTGGCACTCTAGTGCCAAAGTGTGACGCCTTTGAGCCAGAGTGTGACGCTCTAGTGCCAAAGTGTGACGCTCTAGTGCCAAAGTGTGACGCTCTAGTGCTAGATTGTGGCACTCTAGTGCCAAAGTGTGACGCCTTTGAGCCAGAGTGTGACGCTCTAGTGCCAAAGTGTGACGCTCTAGTGCCAACGTGTAATGCTCTAGTGCCAAAGTGCGACGCTCTAGTGCCAAAGTGTGACGCTCTAGTGCGAAAGTGTGATGCTCTAGTGCCAAAGTGTGAAGCTCTAATGCCAAAGTGTGACACTCTACTGCTTAGTGTGACCCTCTAGTGCCAAAGTGTGACGCTCTAGTGCCAAAGTGTGAAGCTCTAGTGCCAAAGTTTGACACTCTAGTGCTAAGTGTGATCCTCTAGTGCCAAAGTGTGATGCTCTATTGCCAAAGTGTGAAGCTCTAGTACCAAAGTGTGACGCTCTAGTGCCAAAGTGTGACGCTATAGTGCCAAAGTGTGAAGCCCTAGTGCCAAAGTGTGAACCTCTAGTGCCAAAGTGTGACGCTCAAATGCCAAGGTGTGACGCTCTAGTGCCAAAGTGTGACGCTCTAGTGCCAAAGTGTGGCACTCTAGTGCCAAAGTGTGATGCTCTAGTGCCAAAGTGTGACACTCTAGTGCCAAAGTGTGAGGCTGTAGTGCCAAAGTGTGACACTCTAGTGCCAAAGTGTGATGCTCTAGTACCAAATTGTGGAGCTCGAGAGCCAAAGTGTGACGCTCTAGTGCCAAAGTGTGAAGCTGTAGTGCCATGCCAAAGTGTGACGCTCTAGTGCCGAAGTGTGAGGCTCTAGTGCCAGTATTTATCTTCTACAATTTTTTCATGATAATTTCCATAACAACTCTGTTTGTTTCATGTGATTTTTTCAATTAATGAATTCAATAAAATAGTCTGATCATAATGAATGATGTTCTTTTCCATTTTTCAAAGAAGTGCAATACATGAACAACACAACATAACTCGGATAAAGCTTGATTACACCTAAAAACTTTGTCATCGGAACCCAATTCAATCTGAAGTGTAGCCCGAAGGATAGCTCAAATGCAAACCCAACGATAGTCCAATTTTAGCCATATTTCATCCCAAACAGATTTCTAAAAAAGACCAACTAGAGCTCAATGAACTGTCCACTAGACTCCAACTAGAGGCGAACGGGAGCCAAAGTAGACCCAGGTAGAGCCTAACAAGATTCTTAATGCATCTGAAACATAAATCAACCAAATATTAGGTAGATCTTGCATAGAATAAGCTACATCCCAAGTACAGCCAAAGTAGATTCCACATCGAGTAATAAGAACCGAGCTAGAGGCCAACAAATACACAACTGGAGGTGAGCTAAAGCCTAAGGAAAGCCCTGACAGAGCAGAAAACGAGACTATCTATTGCCCAAAAAGAGATGAACTATAACCCAACTATAGGCCAAGAGCCAAAATATATTCAATGAACTTCCAGAATAAAGCCAAACCACAGCCTAAAAAGAGCCCAGTTAGAGTCCGAGTGGAGCTTAAATGGAACCCACCTACGGACCAGTTACAATGCATATTTAGCCCTCTTGAAAAAGAACGAGAGACCAACCATGGCCAGTTACTTGGCTCTGGGTCGTTATTGGTTATATGTTTTTCAACACCGTTCATTCATGATTCAACATGTTATTGTCCAATATTGAACGACGTACAATACATTAATAATACATCAAAACCCAGTTAGAAGTCACATCGACCAAAAGTAGGCACTTATTTGAACTCAAGTAAAATCCAAGTTAAGCCCAAGAGGAGCCCAACTACAATCCAACTAGGTCCCAATGAATCCAATTTCTGATCCAACTAGAGCACAAATAAAGCCCTGATAGATCTCAACAAGAGCTCAACTAATTTCTAACAAGAGCTCTGCTGGAGCAAATGTAGAGTTGAAGAAAAGACCATTCTGAACCCAAAGGAACAAATCTAATAGAGCCCCAAATTGAGAGACGATGTAGGGATAACATGTAGCCAACTAGGGCTCAGAAATACCCAGATTTGATTCCACGTAAACATCAAGCAAAGCCCAATGAAAGGCCAAAAAAGGTCGAACTAGGAATGAACTCAGGCCCAAGGAAAGCTCAAATAGATATCAGAACAATTCCAATTATTGCACGAAAGAGATCAAATAGAGCCCAAATAGATTTAAGGTAGATTCCTATATGTAGTTCAATTACAACTGAACAAGGCTCCAAGTAGAGCCCAATTATAGGCAAGTTAGAACTCAAGTGGAGCTTAAGTGGAACATCACTAGTGACCAGTGAGAGTCCACTTTGTAGCCCTGAAATAAAAATAAAAAAATTGATCAACCATAGAAAACCTCCTGGCATTGGATTATGTTGTAATGTTGTGCAACAACATGGAAATGTCCTTGCATACAGAACAAGTGTACTACGGGACTTGCCTCATGTTCATAACTTGGAAAGGTTATGACCTTTCAAAGTTATGACCTTTCAAAGTTCTTGTTTCTTCATGATTGTAGTTGATTGTAGTTGATTGTAGTTGATTGTAGTGATTGTAGTTGATTGTAGTTGCTTTGAACCCATCACATCGGCTATTTGTAAGAACAGTACAGGGGTACGAGTAAGGAGCTCCCTACAGACCTCTACTTCATGAACTTCAGCCTTTGGTAGCAATTTACATGACCCGCCATGTGGAGGATAATTTCACGTCTCTCTAGAATTACATTCATTAATGACTGTTGCTATAAAAAAAAATGGTTTCCAATAACATTATTTATTCATGGCTCAGCAAGTGATTTTTCATGTTCCAGTAAAGTGCACATGAACATCACGTTCAACACATTAACATCACAATAAACACAAGAACATCACGATAAAATCCTAGAATAACTCAAGTACATCCAGAATAGGTGCGTACAAGAGCCAAAATAGTTATGAGGGTTCATCCAAATATGGTCCAAGAACAACAAAAGTTTTAACAAAGTAAGGCAAAAGTAGAGCTCAGGTAGAGCTGATTTAAAGGCCAACAGACACCCAAGTAGAGATGAACTAGAGCCAAAAGGAAGCCCATATATATCCAAAACTAATCCCAAGTATTTCATAGATATAACTCAACAAGAGCCCAACTAGAGCCTAAGTAAAGCCCAGCTGTGGTCAAATTACAGCCAAACTTGAGCCCAGATATTGTCCAAGAGAGGCTGGTTAAAGCCCACGTGAGGTGTAACCTAACTAGGGACAAATTGTGATCCAAGTACAACCCAATAAAACTAGAGGCCAAATATTGAAAAAGAATTAGCAGGGGAGTGTGTTACAATGTTTTGTCAGAATCCAGATGTCCCTATGTGACAAATTCTATAGCTAGACTTCGTCTATGGTTCATATATGAGCTTTGGAGGATCTATATCTTCCTCGATTGTCAACAAGACGGAGTGATTCAAGTTGTTGGAATGTCAGCACATTGTCTAGTTCTAGGAACAATAGCCAGGTTTAAAGTAACCTCTTGTTACATACCGTACTGCTCCTTAACTTCAACGACTGGAATTTTAACAATTTAGTGATCCTTAATTTCGCTCAAAAATTTCCGGGTTCAAATTAAATTGGTGGTTGCTTAATTTCGTCGCTACCGCAGGGGGTGGTCCCTTGAATTCAGCGACGGGTCCGCATCATCTCCTCGGTGTTCCTTGAATTCGACGATGCCTGTCCGTTGAGCGATGAGCGCGTGTTTCGTTTGTGCGGTCAACGCTCAACGGATGAGGCTGCTGTGGGCTGACGTGGCAGTGAAGTGGCCAAGCAGCACGCGAACACTGCAGCGTGCCAGCAGGGTTGCGGGCCAGCACTGCAGCGGGGCAGTGGGGCAGCGGGCAACGAAAGAGCGGGAGAGCATTGCTCTCCCGCTCTCCCGCTTCCCCGCTTCTCGCGTTCAAACACGAGAAATTTCTCGCGTTTGAACGCTCGCGCTCGCGGAGGTGAGCGGAGTTCGTCGAAGACCCCTTTTTTTTCAGATAACCGAACATCCCTATCTAACTAGATGGTAGTCTGGAAAAAAAAAACCACCAGCATAGACAGGAGGTGTAGTAGAACCCAGAAAATAAAAATGCATGTATGAACCCTTAAATTCGACAATTGGACTTAAAAATTAATTTGGTGAACCGTTGATTTCGATTATACGAATTTTTTTGACACTTTTGACGGGCAAAACAGACATTAATATCGAAATCAAGGAGCAGTAGGGTATATCAATTTTGGAAGTCGAGGGCTTCGATCTCTGGTATTAACCTGATTTCCTAGACTTGCGGACATGCAATCTTACAAACTTCATTGATGAATACAACCAGAAGATTTATGTTCTTTTTCAACATACTCACTGAAATAGTGTCCACCAATGTAGTTGTGTATTATTTTATCATGTTATTATTCTGTAATGGATTCGATGGAATCCTTGGCCGACTAGGCCAAAACCGTGGTGCTTGAGGGTCTCCGACCCTCAAGCCATCCCGTCTCACTGTCCACAGTACCAGGTGACCCCGCTCGAGCCACGTGGCTCCTTCGACCGGTCGGCATGGCACTGCCACGCTACATATTCATTGTTCAGCACGTTACAGTACATGGAAAGCATGCAATTGAGTTCCTGGCATTGCTTTATCTCTCCCTTAAGAGCTGCCCCTCCCATTTGTTGGCCTGATCATTTCAGCCCATAAGAAATGGTTCCCAAAAAATACACTACACACTATCTTAAGGCTACTTTTTCCCAAGTTGAATCCTCCCTCCGGGCTTCTTCTTCAATGACTAGTCTTGTGCTGCTCACTAAATCACATGACCAACTTCAATAATGTTTCATTGTAACACACCTACCACTTTCACGCTGATCATACAACATTGTCTCCCCTCCCCCTCTTCTCCTGCTCCTCCTCCTCCTACCTTCATCCTTTCCCTTTGTGATGCCTTCAAATTCCCTCAAAGCTCCTTTACATCCATTGTTTCCACAAAAAGTGCCTTTTACTCTCGCATACATTGTTGGCCAGATCCCATCCGCAGTTTTTTCCCACTCGTGTTACTGTCCCGCAGTAAGCGGCTCCTCCATTACATTTACGACACCATGATGGCCCCACTGACCCCTTGCAAAATCTTTGAAGCCATCCTGGCCCAATCTTCTCACAAGATCCCAGGTCTAGACAGCCTCCCGGGCGAGTTTGAAAAACAATTGCTCCTTATAGTGTATACTCAACTCCTCCGGTTCCAAACTAACTTCACCTCCAATTTCAGTCAACCTCCAATATTACATAATATATCACTACCCTCACTCATGAAAAAAAATATCCCATTGAAAACTTTGATTACAAAACTTTGACATTTGAATACAAAATCCTCGTCAACCTGCTTGCTACCCTCTCGGCCTAGGATCTTCCATTCCATACTCGTGAGGAGCAAAAGGATATCATTTAAAGCCATAGTATCCTTCATGTTCTTCTTTATCTATGTGGTGTTAATCACTTTGCTTATTACACTAAACCTTTTCTGTCCTGTCTCTCCACAAATTTTGTGAAGAACTTATTATTCCCTTAGCCTTTAATACCTTCTCCATGCTCTCCATCATCTTGGCATTCCCCTTAACTGCAACCGTTGGATCCAACTCCTCTGCTACCGCATCCCTACCTGTTATGTTATCAAAGACACTCTCATGTACGTTTTTTCCCCTCTACTCGGGTGACATAAAAAGGCCATCATATTGCGTCCTTCCTCTTTATATTTTCAGTGGAACCTATTACAGATTCCTTTCAGGATAAACTCTTTGACTTCCACAAGCCCCACAGACCACTTTTTATGTCGGCTCTGATGGTGATGTTACCCTCCTTCTCCGTTCCCCAATAGTGGTGCACCTCTTGGTAGATATTCTTTGCACCACCCTCAACGTAGATCTTGAAACAAAGTAACAAAAAAATGACCACATTTACACTGGATTTCATACTTCATGAATGAGAGGCCCCACTTGTGTTTTTCCATACAAGTCAACTAGCATTCATGGTCCATTCACTAGCCCCTCACCTGACACTAAATGTGGGACCTTGTTTCCAAGCGTCTTCGAACTGCCTTCTTCCTTTGCACCACATTCAAGGTTTGCTCCAAACTAAAGAAGTCACCATCAATGCCTATCTATGCCTGTCACCATTAACCCCAAAATATATCTTGTGCTCTTAAATTTGCCTTCCCACTCCAAATGATTTTTGGCAAATAAGCTTCTTGGCATCCACCTTCTTTGTAGATCAGATACCCTAGTGATTTATTATTTCAATTGTTTAGTTTTTGCTAATTTAATGATCCATGATTTTGTTTAAAAATGTCAGGTGCAGATTATTTCTTGATTCTTTTGATTTCGTTCAAAAAGTGCATGGTCGAACCTTGATTTCGGCGACGGTTCGAGTTCATTTATTGTGTGACTGCTAATTTCGACGAAGGGGGCCTTCATCAGCACGTCTTAGGGGGGAGCAGGCAAGCGGGACAGCGGGGAAGCAGGGCAGCCAGGCAGTAGGACAGCAGGGCAGCAAGCCAGCAGTGCAGCGGGGCAATGGGGAAGAGAAAGCGGGAGAGCATGCCAACGAGGCAGCTGGCATGCTCTTGGCTGTTTGAACGTTTGCGTTGCAAACGCGCAAACGTTCAAAATGGCTGAGAGCATGCCAGCTACGGCTGCGCATTCAAGTGTGAGGACGTGACACGAATTCGTCGATCCAATTCCATTGCCAAAAGAACCTAAACCCAATAAGCAAGGGACCATAATAAGATAACACGCACCCAGAAAAACAAAGTGTGTTGGTAGGCTCTTAAATTCGGTGGATGAGTTTTGACATTATTTCCTGTATCCTATAATTTTTACGGTAGCAAAGAATTCGACGAAATCCGTTGAGAGGAAAAGCCATTAGTAACGAAATGAAAAAGGGAAAAAAGGGATTCCAACTCTACTTCTTACTTTCTACACACTCAGAAAAGTCTCATGGAGGCCTAGGTGTGATTTGGCTCACCTCACTCATGGTCGCTAAAGTTGAAAGTTGGGGCTATGCATCCCTCTCCCCTTGGAAGCACTATTGGAACTGTACCAATGTCCTTCCTCGGCCCCTTCTAAAGAAAGGGTGATTATTCCTTTCAAATCCCTCCCCTTCTCTCTCCCTATCCTCCTCTCTCTCTCTCTCTCTCTCTCTCTCTCTCTTTCTCTCTCTCCC
>SZWC01003096.1:185557-199876 GCA_023375785.1 Penium margaritaceum | reverse complement strand
GCTATGACTCCTCACGTGAATCTGCATCACCTGGGGTATACCAGTCCTCGCGTGACTGCCAAGGGTCCCAACTCACAGTCTCTCCTGCCTCCGCACTGCCGCGATGCATCTGTGTACGCCGGAGGAACGGGAATGGGCGAGCATCATGCGTGCGTGGATGAAGTGGCGGAGCTGGCCTCCGATACGGGATAGCACACCCTGAGACACAAGGGTGTACTACCAGAAGAGGAGAGCTGGAGCGACAAACCGGATCACCACTCGTGGATGAAGATGAAGATGGGGCAGATGAGTCGGGTGGATGAAGGTGCGTGACGGCAGCAGATAAGGAAGGGGGAGCGATGATGGGGTCGACAGGAGCCAGGATGGCGGAAGCCGAAGGCACGCTCACCTCTCCTATGACAGTGTCTCCAACAGACGTCATACTCGGAGTTCGTACAAGATCCTCCCCGGGTATAGATGTGCCAGATGCTACTGGCGGAAGGCTCCTGCCGGTAGCAATGATGCTGCCCTCCTATGAGAATCGCTCACGTGCTGCCATCATCTCCCGCTGTAGCATGACTACACGCTCCTACAGATCAGCATAATCTGCCTCGGACATGTCGAGGTGGCCCATGTCGACCTGGTGTAGAATAAACTCTGCCTCACTGGATGCTGCACATGCAGACTGCAGAACTAGTGAGTACAGTGCCACCTGCATCTCTACTGCTGAAGACGATGGATCTGGTACTGCTGCATCCTCCTGGGGGTCAACCAAGCTCGCAATGTGCTGAGACACTGGAACATCGGATGCAGCTGCAGGTGTCGCATCCACATCACAACTCGTGTCTGTCAGACGAGGACTGAGCGGTCGCATGCCGAGAGAGAAGGAGAAGGATGAGTCGTCAGAGTCCGTGGAGCATGTAGAGATGTCGTCCGTGCAGATACTGCCACTCTCAGTGTCCATGTGATCAGGTAGGTCACCAGCAGGTGAACACGAAGGGGCATAAGTCAGCTCCAGCTGACGAGGTGACTCCATTTGCGTGTAGGGATCTGCACCACTGTCCTCAACTCCCGCCGTAGTGGACATAGGTGTGTAGGGCTCCGGCTCGACAATGTCCGTCAAGACGACCAACAAGCGCAGCTGGTGCTCACGCCCTGTCTTGCCGGGAACGCTGGTCGCTACCACCTGCTCGATGATAGAGTAAGGACCATCATCTGACTCCGTCATGTATGTCGCTGCTCCGTCGTGGGTATGGGAACCCGAAGACTGTGGGAACATGGACGACTCCTCACGCTGAAGCTGGTCCTCATGTACCGCAGATGAGACAGTGGAGCTTGCAGTGTCTGCTGCAGCATATGTCCCAGCGATGTCTCTCAGAGCTGCTGCTCTCAAGAATGCCTCAACCTCCAAAAGACCAACCGGCTGACTCTGCTCATGCACTGCGATTGCTATCATACTGGTGTGAATCTCGTGCGCCAACGCCCCCGGAGATCCGTGTGGGGCATCCCGATCTGCACAAGACTGCTGTGCCACCACCAGGCCGCTACTGGTCGGAGTCGCGAGTGGCATCGCCAAGACACACGGGACCTGCACTCCTCCTAATGCAACCTGCTGCTGCAGAATGTCCGGCTGCTGCCACAGCGTAGATGTCGACCTCAATGACATGCACGTCCCAAGTACCACAACATCCGCCGGACTGGTGTGAGTCTGCTGCACGCTCTCCCCCAAAAGTATGATGGATGCATCTCGATCCGTACGAGATTCCTGTGCCACCCCTGGGCCTCCAGCAGCTGGAGCCGCGAGTGGCACCGTCCAAGGACGACGTATATGCACTCCTCCTGATGTCACCTGCTGCTGTGGAAGATCTGGATCCAACCTGGACAATGAAAGGCAACTCTCAACCATGAACGCCATGTCGGGGTCAGACTCCACGCCATGTACTGTCTCCGTATCATCTGAATCTGCCTGAGCTGACGCTCAGGCAGCACGGCCTGGCGCGAGTGCGAATCCTGTCGCTACGGTCACATGAGGCAATGCGCGGTGACCACACTCCCCCTCGACAGGTACAGCAACGGAGGCCGAGGAGGTGGAGGATGTATCGAAACCGGGGCGAGCACACCGTGCGGAGCGCTGATGCCGACGTCGCGGGGTCACTCGACTCGAACGACTGCATGAAGACAAGTCATCGTGAGATGGCGTCGTGGTCGCAGCAGAGTGGAGGATCAAAAGGATGGTAGCAGCCTGGGACTCGGTGGCAGATGGAGCTGAAGGTACACCATCGGATGAGGAAGGAGGAGAGGATGGATTAGATGTGATCGAAGAGGCCGTCGAAAAACGAGTAACAGAAGCACGCTCAGTGACGACGAGGTCACAAAGCCGCTGCACTGTCTGCCGGAGGCCGTGGATCTCAGCAAATATGCTCGCCAGAGGTCCAGCTAGGGGATCTACCAACGTCGGCAGATCCGTATGCTGTGGAGGACGCAGGCTTGGACGAGGCTGTAGCCAAGGTGGATGCCAGCCGGGAGGGTGCGTCCAACAGCGACGCCAACCATGACGTCCATCACCACAGTAGTAGCAGGCGAATGCGCAAGGCGCTTGCTGAGATGTCCGCGCACTCATCTCGTGCGCTAGACGATGGATAGGTACCGAGGGCACCTACTCCCGGTGGTAAACAATAAGCCACGGGAGAGAATGAGGCCAGTAGGTGCTGTCACTCTTGGAGGTCACGGCGTCCGGGTCAGCAAACGTGACCTGACGGGAAGAGCTGCACTACCACATCACGTCCGAAGACTGCAGTCCGACTAACTACGGCCACGCATGCTGTTGCCACTAATGGAGCGAAGACTGCTCCAAGACGAGAAGGGGTGGCGGCTGCAAGTGTGGCTGCTGCTCGAAACGGTAGACGACCCAGACCTCGGAGCTGGTAAGACTCGAATCCGCTGTCGATCCTACGGGGTGAAGTGCGCGCACCAATCCACGGGCTCCAGGAAGACGCCAGTCCAGGACGCGTATTGAAGCGGAGATCGTTACCGACGACAGTCCGCTGTCGGCTCTGAAGGCGAAAGTGCAAGCTCTCGCGTAGCCGTCGCACTAAGTAGTCGTCGACACTTCACCGTCTGATGATGCTATTGCGGTTATGAAGGTGCGGTTGCTGCAGCGGTGGTAGTTGGAAGATTACCCCTTTTTTTCCGTTATTCACTAGCCCTCAGGCCCCTTCTTGTGTTCCTTTTTTTTCTTCTTCTTTTGCCCTCACCCTCCATCCCCTTTTTTTTTCTTGTTTACGTTCTCCCCTGTGCTCGCCTTTAGCCCTCGCCTTTCTCTTTTCTTTTTTTTTTTTGCTTTCAGGCGTACCCCTTTTCGGATTTTTTGTTCCTCGCCCCCCCCTTTTCTTGATTGCCCGGAAGGTGGGAGAACGGTGAAAACAAGGAGGGGGGGGTGTCTGGCTTGTCCGGCCCTCCCTCCCGTGCACGCTCGCTCGCTGAGCGAGCGAGTGAGCGAGTGGGTGTGGGGGGAGGAGGGAGCGAGAGGGAGGGGGGGGGTCCTGTCCGCCCCTCTGACCCGGCCACTCCGTCGGTCGGCTGACGGGGCCGTTGGGGCTGAGGGGGCCCACGAGGCCGACGGGCCCCCTCCGAAGGGCCCCTCGGAGGGGTTCGGCAGGGCCCTCCGAGGGCCCCCCTAAGAAGGGGAGGAAGGGAGGGGGGGGTGCAAATGGGGCCGACAGGCCTCCTCAGAGGGCCCCTCCCCCTCAAAGGAGGGCTGCGAGGCCCTCCTCGTAGTGGCAGCAGCAGCTGCAGCGGCAGGTGCAGCTGCTGCGGTTGGTTTTGCGGTTGCTGCTTCTGCTGCTGCTGCTATTGCTTCTGCTGCTGCTGATGCTTTGCGCAGCAGCCGCTGCTGCTGCTTGCTGCTGCCACCACTGTTGCTGCTGCTGCACCTTGCTTCTGCTGCCACCGCTACTGTAGTAGCTACTGCTGTTGCTCTGCGCAGCAACTACTGTTGGTGCTTGTTACTGCCGCCGCGGGTGCTGCTGCTACACGCTGCTACTGCTGCACGCCGCTGTTGTTGCCATCGCTGCTGCATGCTACTGCTGCTGCCGCCGCTGCTGCAGTAGCTGCTGCTGCTGCTGCTGCTGCTATATGCTGCTGCTGCTGACATTGCTGCTGCAACGGCTGATGCATGCTGCTGTTGTTGCCGCAGCTGCTGTAGTGGCTGCTACTGGTATTGCTTTTGCTGTTGCCGTTGCTGCCGCTATTGCTCCTTTTCACGGCTCACCGCCCCTGTGACGTTGACTTGCGGTCGTTTCGCGCTCCCTCACGCTACCGCCGGGATGGCGCCACGTGGCACGTTCTCTTTGCGTTCCGCCCACTGCAACTGCTTCTGCTGCTCACACGTCCCCCTGTGCTCTGAGACCAAATTGGAAATATTTTTTAGGGCATGCAAGCCCATGCAAAAATGAACATGAGCTCTGAGTGTGAGTGCGATGCAAAACGGCAAGAATTTGGCTAAGTCTGGAACGCTGAATATAGAGAACAAGGAGAAAGTGCAAATGAGCCCCTAGCGGGCTTAAATAGGGGCGCCGGCAGCTAGCCGCACCGGGCCCCGTCACCCCCACTGAGCCGAAACAAGTCAGCTGGGAGAACACACTGCGTACACCACCATAACAATAACGATGGTCTCCTCGAGGCACCGGAACAGCTCTACGAGTGCCCGGGTCTCGACCACCGAGAAAACAAGAGCAATGCCAGAAAATCTCAGAATCAACGTCCAGACATCACACACATCTTTCCGAACATCGGAAGCGCTAGTATAGCCACCGGGTCTCCTCGTCGCACCGATATAGTCCACCGGGTGCGCGGGTCTCAACCCACCGAGAAAACTCTCCATGCTCCCGACAAGCCCACAGGGCGACCAGAACACATCGACCGCATCTCGCCGGCACTGTCATAGGTACTGGAGAAGTCTCGGTGCAGTACGGAGGCCCGTCCTGTCGTCACGCCCTCCTCTACCATATACCCCGGATGTGGGTATATTGGTAAACTAGCGGTGTCGGTTGTGACGGATGGAAGCCACACAAACCAACAGGGAAATGGGTCGCCTCAGATAGCTCAACACAGAAAGCAGTCCTCCGACTGAGAAACTGCTAGGAGGCTTTGTAACCTTATCGCTGCGGACGTGGCGACAATGTCCAGTCAGCTGGCGCACTAGCAGGCAAGCAGGTGCAAGAATCAACAAGGGTTTGGCTAGCAAGACGCGCATAGTGTCATAAGCTCAAATAGCTTAGTAATGCTGAGAGAAATGACAACTGACAAGCACACAACACAAATACCTATCGCGGCGCACGGTGGGTGGCACACGCGGCAGTGTCAGTTTGTCCTAAAAACAGTCCAAAACCAATATTTTGGCCGTAACACCACGCATAGCATCCAAATGCAACACTGTCTATGCCTAGAGATGTAGAATCTTGAGCTGGACGTTACGAATGGTCACACACACAAGTCCGGCATCAATCGGTGGAAAGACGATAAAAAACATGCAAATCGGGCTCGAGAGCTGGTCCACCAAGAAGACTATCGACTGCAGAAAAACTGCACAGCACCCCAACAAGCACCCAGGGCATTGTGGCGACTGTCTAGCAACTGTTGGTGGGTGGAGCAACCACGCGTCGGTGCTCTGGCGCCAGCTTGGTCCGCATCAAGGATGCACAAGCATGGACACAGCCAAGTGGTCACAGTAAGCTGTACAAACAGACAAGACGACTCATATCACAATACCCCACCCATGCCCCGATGGTACGTACCGTAGTGTCTCTCATGTTCGACTAAAGTAATGATCTTCCTTCGTCCACTCTGGCACATATTTAACTTCTTTGCCCATGGACAAAACACTCTTTAAACTTTGAAAAACCTGTTTACATATACGCAATTCGTAAAGAAAAATGCAATAAAGAAATTACTCAAATGCTTACACAACACAGTCAATAGCAAATGAGACTCCACGCTGCCATGCTCCATCGGGATGGCAGCGTGGAGACTTGCCCGCGTAAATTCATTGAAGGGGCAGATCAGCCCCTGTGGGACTACTCTAGGAAGCTTGTAGTCTGTCAGTCTGCGTGCATTGGATCACAGTCCGATGCATGCAGACAAGAGGAAATTGCTTGTGGCTTGTCGCCAGGATCACACACGCGACGTGCAAAGGGTGGTAGGGGCACAAAGTCCCTCCAGAGTTCCAAAAATCACATTTTGACATTCGAAGTTGAGGGGACAGACCATGGAGCTGAACAAACATTCGACCGTTATCAAACCTATAACTAACAAAAATGCCCATGGACGAAGCAGGGTAGATATCAACAGACCAGAAATCATAGGCAAATGTATCTGTCACTTAATTTGATTCTAAAAAATAGGCGAATGTAAAAGACACTACGGTATGTCCATACACGTGCAGAATTTGCAGAAGTGCGCAATGAGATGCTCAACGCTCCATGCTCACACATCCCACTCTCAGCCACTCTATGCAAAGGGGGGAAGCACGACAGAACAAATGGCCACCATGAACTTTCCGTGCGCCTGTGCCTTGGTGTAGTGGGAGGGCCGGTTCGGCCCTCCCTACTCGCTGAAGCGAGGGGTGGTTTCGCACCACCCCTCGCGTCAGCGAGGGCTGGCCGGCGGCCAGCACTTCGCTGGCCGCCGGCCAGCTCGCTGCTGGCCGGCTGGACGGCCGGCGGCTGGCCAAGCGACCGGTCGGCCAGCCGCCAGCCGCCGATCGCGGCCTCAGCCCGATCGGCAGCTGAGAGGCCACAAGGGCCTCAAGGGCGAGGCCTCGTGGCCTCGTTCCCTTGCCCCCCCTCGCCCTCCTTGCAAAACAAGCAAGCGAGGACGAGGGATAGGGGAAGCGAGGGTGAGGTCGAGAGAAAGCTGGCGCGAAATCGCCAGCGTGCCTCGCACGTGACGATTTCGCGCCAGAACGGCAAAACGTAAATCAGTGTTCGTTCTCGACGAACTTCGACATAAAATAAACGAAATAACTCGTGCGAACACACGAATTCAAGGTAAAGCCCCCCGGTTTGGGTCCCAAAACCAGGGGTTTGGTTAAAAACGGATATGGGCCTCCGGAGACTCAAAACATTTGAGTCTCCCTGCTCTGGGTCATTGATGACGATTGCCCCACAGTCCTGCGAAGGGGGTAAACCCCTGACGTGGAATGAGAACGCCATTCTGTGAACTCTGATGACGACTTTAGAGCAGGAGCTGGAGACCTGACACATTACAGTGGTTCTCAGAGCCAGACAACCCTCGCGACCAAGAGTTCGACGGAAACGGCAGCTACGACATAGATAAAATGCCGCCGACAGCTGCAAGCAGTAGCAGAAACACCAGAAGGGACTACGGCATCAACGCTTCACCATTTGAAGCACCGTAAAGTGTGTTAGGAAGCTAGAGAAGATCTCTAGTTTTTTGGGGCTTCTTCTCCATAGCCTCTCCTCACCTCCAGGGACCTAAGCGAGTTTTTTGGGGACGGGGTGGGGAGTGCCCACCCCCAAACCACCAAGTTTTCCCCTCTCTTCAAGGTTCCCTCCCTCCCTACTTCAACCAACAAATTGGGACAACACTTCTTCCAAAGGCCAGGGGCTCTCAAATCTTGATGAAGCTCTAAAAAGAGGGAGGAATACACCTTGGGGAATTTTGGCGGCTCCCCCAACGTCGCCGGCTCAAGGAAGACGCCGCCAAGGGGCGCGAGACGTGCCAAGAAGACGCAAGAAGAGACCAAGAAGACCAGAAGACAAGAAGACAAGAAGTCAAGAAGAAAAGTAGTCTTTCTGCTCTTGACCTTGTACTTGCTTGCGTTCTTGCTCTTTTTCCTACTTTTGTGAGCGGTACTCACACTTCTAGTTACTCCCTTGTATTGTTAATTTCTATTTTCCTAGATTCTAGTTGCTACAAAGTGCCGTGAGTCACGGCTTAGGAGGACTAGTTTCCAAACCCAGAACATTATGCCGACGTGGCGGCCTAGGAAAATAGAAGTTTAAATTGAAATTGCCTCACGGATCGTGAGAGCTAGATTGTAGGAGGCAATTCCTCCTTTAAGTTGTGGGGTGATCCTCACAACGACCTTCACATGCTAGTTGCACAAACGACAAGATGGCAAGTGCCGGACCGTCCAAGACAAACAAGGGCAAGGTGGTAACGGCCTCTCCACGAGCTCTTGGCGGACTCCAAATTTTGGGAGCCGCCGCCGCGAGCATGGTTGCCAACCCAAAGGAAACCGTACCGCCAAGGGCAACCGTACCGCGGAAGGCAACCAACGCCAACCTCGGCGATACCAAGTAGCGTGCGTAGGCCGAAAAGGTGCTCGACGAGCACGTCGGCGCGCACATGGGTGACCCCAACGCGACAGACGACACGATGGAGGCAGATCTCCTGAGGGGATACCCTGACAAAGAGCACGACGCCGACGATGGTAAAGGCGACGAGGATCGCGACCATCGCCATCGTCATGCGATGAACTCGAGCCGATTGCTCGAGAAGGGCAAGACGTCCGCCCCATCGCCTGGAGCTGTCGAAGGTAGCGAGACTGCCGAGAGCAGCAAGGGCGCTGAAAGCAGCCGCACGGGAAGTTCTTGAGAGAACAAGCCGGATGATGTCGCCGCGAAGGCAATTCGCGATGACCATCGTAGGCTTGCGGAGTTTGCTGCCGAGACCACAGGCCAACTTAAGATCACCAGCAATGATGGAGATATGGCACTGCTTGGAGGAATGGGGGCAGACCCTCCTTCCTACGATGCAGCCGCAATGGGGCAAGGCAGCGTCCACTCGAGCGTCGTCGCCGACGACAGTCTCTTCCAAAAGGTGGGACTACTTGGAGGCGTGTGCGCGAACCGTACCCTCTTGTAGTGGGTAAGGGTGCACGGACAACACGAGGCCCTGGAGGCTATCGCCGATGCTCTGACGACATCAGAGCTCAAGTTCGCGTTCGCAAACCTGCTAGCCCACGTTGGGCAGAGCATCACGGACCTTGACCGTGATTGCCAGCTGCAGCGTCTGGCCGCCCATGACGCAAGCCGCCGATGCAACGACCTCAACAAGGCGTTGCAGAGCGTGACCCAAGTGCGGATGCAGAAGTAAGTGCAGCGTGCCGCAGCTGCGGATGCCACTACCGGTCGCAGCGACGACTTGCCTACCTTGACGACTTCGGGGTCGGTCATGAACACGTCCTTCCTCCATAGTGTGGAGATCTTCCAGCAGGGTGTGAAGCTGACCCACTGGCTGAACCGCATGGAGCACGTCCTACGTCTCCACAAGGCTCCACTCAGCCAGTGGGGTGACCTTGCCACAATGCGGCTTGAAGACAAACTCTTCAAGTATGTGGTCAAGGAGTGGACTCCGCAGAAGCCGCACCTCAAGTGGCAGCCCATGCCGTGGGAGGCCTTCTGCATGATCATGCGCAAGAAGTGCACCCAACGTGAGGAGGCACAGCGTGCCTTCCACAAGATCAAGGACTTCAGGCAGCTGGGCAGCTTGCTCAAATCCTACTTGAGCGAGTTCGCCGCACTCGTGGAAGAAGCCAAAGATTCACGTGCACAGCATGGCCGCGACATGCGCATGGACGCTGCAGGGGCTGGTGGGTCAGCTGGACAGCGAAGCGGGGCCAAGGGCAAGCAGCCTGCAAACCCTCCAGCCAAGAAGGCTGGTGGATACAAGGGCCCCAACAACAAGCGCAGCCGCGAGAATGACGAGATGCAAACAGCGCGTGAGCGTCGCAACACATCCTTCCGCGAGGGGTTGTGCTAAAAGTGCATGCAGCCGGGCCACTTTAGGGCTCAGTGCCCTCAAGTTGTTGGAGGTAGACAAGAGGCCGCGGCGTTAGCTGCAGCAGTAGCACCTCGTGGGGATGGTGCAGCAGGAAGCCGCGGACAGGGCCGTGGACAGGGTCGCGGCCGCGGCAATGGTAACGAACAGTGTCGTGGGCGGGTTTTTCCCACCCCTGAGTGACGTCAGTGGGAACCACTCAGGGGTAAAATTGGATCACGAGTGTGGGTTCATGTTTTTAGATGAGGATGTTAAACAATTTGAGTTTTTGATGAGTTCAAATTTCTCTGTTGTCTTTTCTCCTCTTGTTGAACCGCATTCTACACTTGCTGACCGACATTGCCCACTAAACCTTGCATCTCCGGACAAAATGCATGATCGTACAAACTTAGTGGTGGTGACACCGACCACTATGCAAGAGTTGTGTGACACAGTGATTGAAGCAAACACCCTCAAAGCAATGAGTTCAATCACGTTTACAGTACCCTTAGTTGACGATTTTGACCCAGTCAAATTCAAAGACTGGAAGGTGCTAGCCGAATTCACACGTGCCCATAAGATGTGGACTTGAGTGGGTTAATCATGGGAGTTGCAATGCGTGTCGTACAGATTCTGTGTTTATCACAAACTCAGCTTGTCGTCATCGAGCCTCTTCACTCGGAAGAGTGGGGGCAACATGATGATGCAGTGAAAAGGACATCTAGTTGGTGCTCCCGTGAACGTACTTGCTGACATTGGAGGGGACAACTCTTTTGCTAGCCTTGGATTTACCCGACAGGTTGGCTTGAGGTACGAGCCATCGAATGGTGCAATTGTTGTCGGTGACAACCATACGGTACCCGTGATCGGTACTTGTAAAGCGAAAATTTGTATTCAAGGGTACACACAGAGTGTCACGTTGAAGGTACTCAACCTTCTTGACCCGTTTGACGTGATGCTAGGCGATCCCTGGCTCCGTGACAACAAGACACTAATGTGCTTTAAATCAAAGCGTTTGATCCTCAAAAAAGGACAATGCCACTTTACGTTGATTCCGAGTACAAAACTATCACTGACCCGAATCAAAATCCATGCCAGCTTCTCTGCAATGCAGGTCAAGAGACGTATTTGACAAGGTTGTCGATACTTCTTGGCTCAGCTGCAGAAAGTGGAGGACGACGTGACGGAATACACGCCACAAGAGATCAGATCTCTATTGGCGGAGTTCTCGGATGTATTCCAAGACCCACCGGCTGTGCTTCCACCAGAAAGGCAAATGGGCCACACGATTCCGCTGCAACCGGAGGTGACTCGTCCGTTCAGACCCATGTATCACCTTAGTCCAGCAGAAATGTAAGAGGCCGAACGCCAAATCAAAGAGTACCTTCCAAAGGGGTGGATCGAGCCCAATAGCTCGCCGTATGGTGCGCCGATCCTTTTTGTGAACAAAAAGGACGGTGGTTTACGCATGTGCGTGGATTACCGGGCGTTGAACAAGCTGACGGTGAAAATCAATTCCCCTTACCTCAGATTGAGGACCCTTTTGACCAACTCCAAGGCGCAAAAGCATTTTCGTCCTTGGATTTGTCTCAAGGGTACCATCAAACCCGCATAACGGAAGATGATATGCCCAAAACCGTGTTTCAAACTTACATGGGACACTATTAGTTCCGAGTGTTATGCTTTGGGCTTACAAATACCCCGGCAACCGTCCAAGGAGAAATGAACCGAACGTTCGCCAAGCAACTTGGACAGTTTGTCTTGGTTTACCTGGACGACATCCTGGTTTTCTCCAAATCAATGGAAGAGCACATAGAATATCTGTGCGAAGTTCTCACAATCCTTCGAGAACAGAAGTTCTATGCAAAAGTGAGCAAGTGCAAGTTTGCACAAGATGAACTCGAATGCTTTGGACACATCGTCAGCAAGAACGGCATCCGTGTCGACCCACGAAAGGTCCAAGCCATTGTGGACTGGCCACTTCCCGAGAATATTGGGCAGATACGGTCTTTCCTCGGCCTTGCAAACTACTTTCGACGGATAATGTAAGGGTATTCAACCCTGGTAGCACTGCTAACCAGGCTCACGCGAAAAGACGTGAGTTGGGAATGGACACCTGATTGCTAGAACGCTTTTATCAAGGTCAAAGAGCTCCTATCCACGGCGTCCATCCTAGCTCTTCCGGATCCATCGCAATCGTGGGAGGTTCGATGTGATGCGTCGGTAGTAGGACTCGGAGCCGTCCTCATGCAGAATGGTCACCCAGTTGCGTATGAGAGCCGGAAACTCATTCCCGCGGAAATGCGGTACACGACTGGGGATCAAGAGCTCCTTGCGGTAGTACACGCTTTCAAGATGTGGCATTTCTACCTCGAGGGTGCTGAAGGGGGTGTGACGGTAGTGACCGACCATAATCCATTGGTGTTTTTCCAAACGCAATCGAACCTGTCAAGACGATAGGCGCATTGGAGCGAATACTTGAGTCGATTCTAATTTCACATGGGAATATCGGCCAAGACGCATCAATGTGGTCGATCAACTAAGCCGACAGCCTATGGAAATCAAAGCAACCACCGAGGTCAGCGGGTGTTTCATGGCCATTGCAACAGCAATAGTGCATTCACCAGATCCCCCTGCACCTGTGCGGCAACCACCATGAGAGATTATCCATTACAACGGTTTTGTAAACAGGATCCGGATGGGATACTGTGTCGATTCATGGTTTCAAGACTCTCGAAATCTGGACAAGTACGGCTTGGTGGAGGCCGCAGGAATCTTCTGGCATGGAAAACAATTTGTGCCAAACTCGGGAGACCTTCGAGCAAAGGTTATCTCCCAGTTCCACGACCCGCCGGCCGCAGGTCATGTGGGACCTTGAAAGACCGGACAGACACTCTTGGACCACTATTGGTGGCCAAGGTGGAGTGTTGATGTCCGTAAGTATTGCATGACATGTGACCCATGTCTTCGGAATAAGCCTAGTAACAAGAAGCCTGCTGGACTCCTCCAACAGCTTCCCATTCTTGGGACTCCATGGGAGTGCGTCAGCATGGACTTTATTACTGGTTCTCTGGATACGACCCGTGGCCATGATGCAATACCAGTGGTTGTGGATCTTTTGACGAAGATGACACACTTCATTCCTACAACCACTGACGTGAACACAGAGGAGACCGCTTGTCTCTTCTTTGAGGGTGTCGTGAAGTACCACGTCTTGCCGTTGCGCATTATCTTCGATCGAGATCGAATATTTGCTAGTAAGTTCTGGCAGAATATGCACGAATACTTCGGCAGTGAGTTGCGAATGTCGACAACATTTCACCCTCAAACTGACGGACAAACAGAGCACATGAATCGCACTCTGGAGCAGATGCTCCCTATGTACGTGGACCCTGCCATGCATGATTGGGACGAATTCCTAGCACCGGCAGAGTTTGCGGTGAACAGCTCGGTGAATGAGTCCACACAGTTCACACTGTTCGTGTTGAATAGTGGTCGGCATCCAGTGGTACCCTCTTCATTGGTGAAGAGCGGGAGTGCAGGAGGGCAGGTTCCTTCCGCTCAAGCCTTTGCCGAGCGCATCGACTCCTTGTTACAGGAGGCGAAGGGTCACCTTCAAGCAGCTCGACATTGACAAAAGGTATATGCCGACAAAGGTCATCGGGAGGTCTTGTTTGACATCGGTGAGAAAGTGCTGCTTAGCACTAAAAACCTTCGGCTGCAGTCGCCAGGGTTAAGAAAACGTCTACCGAAGTGGATTGGGCCGTTTCCCATTGTGGCGCGCATTTGGCCAGTGGCATACCGATTGCTACTTCCGCCGAGTGTGAAGATACATGACGTATTTCATGTGAGTCTACTAGCTCCATACACGGCAGAAGGAACCGTTCAGCCACCGCCAGCGATCCTGGCTGCCGACGGCCAATACAAGGTCCTTTGCCTACTACAGCACTGAGAGCATACTCTTTGGTCGTGCGTTGTCAGGGAGTACCTCGTTCATTGGGCCGGTTGTGGACCTGAAAATAATTCATGGGAGCCCGAATCTCGGTTGCCCACAGGGGTGGTCAACAAGTACTGGAGTGAGCTTGCAGCTCGTACAGATCGACACGTGGTAGGAGGTACCACCTGAACGCGGAGAAAGTGAACAACATTCCCACAGGGCAGCATTCATGGACAGCGACCATAAGAGGTTGGGGACGCCCAACATGGTTGTCGCGCGGACGCTCCGGCCTAAAGGGGGGAGGCCGCTAGCCGGGCTGATCTACAAGCTGCAGCTTAGGTCTAAGTACCATGCACGTGTTCATGTTTAGATGGTGATTGAAATTACTAATTTTCTTTCACAATACTGATGAATTACTGACTGACAATCCTACTTGTTGTTCATGAACCGGGACGGTTCATAACAAGTGGGGAGGAATGTAGCGGGAGGGCCGGTTCGGCCCTCCCTCCTCGCTGAAGCAAGGGGTGGTTGCACACCACCCCTCGCATCAGCGAGGGCTGGCCGGCGGCCAGCACTTCGCTGGCCGCCGGCCAGCTCGCTGCCGGCCGGCTGGACGGCCG
>SZWC01003096.1:172418-185451 GCA_023375785.1 Penium margaritaceum | reverse complement strand
CCGGCCGGCTGGACGGCCGGCGGCCGGCCAAGCGACCGGCCGGCCACCGGCCGGCCAGCCGCCAGCCGCCGATCGCGGCCTCAGCCCGATCGGCGGCTGAGAGGCCACGAGGGCCTCAAGGGCGAGGCCTTGTGGCCTCGTGCCCTCGCCCCCTCGCCCTCCTTGCAAAACAATCAAGTGAGGACGAGGGATAGGGGGAGCGAGGATTAGGTCGAGAGAAAGCTGGCACAAAATCGCCAGCATGCCTCACACGCGACGATTTCGCGCCAGAATGGCAAAACGTAAATTAAATTTTGTTCTCAACAAACTTTGACATAAAATAAACAAAATAACTCGTGCGAACACACGAGTTGGAGGTAAAAACCCCCAGTTTGGGTCCCAAAACCAGGGATTTGGTTAAAAACGAATATGGGCCTCCGGAGACTCGAAACATTCGAGTCACCCTGCTCTTGGTCGTTGATGACGATTGCCCCTTAGTCCTGCAAAGGGGGTAAACCCCTGACGCGGACTGAGAACGCCATTCTGCGAACTCCGACGACGACTTCAGAGCAAGAGCTGGAGACACAACACGTTACACTTGGTCAGGAAGTCAGCGAGCTGCATGTCCGTGCTGACCGAGATGACGGAGATCACCTGTCGCTCCACAAGATCACCCACGAAGTGATGCTCAACAACAACGTGCTTTATGCGTGCATGAAACACACAAGTGTTCTCTGCAATGGCAAGATGACTCTAGCTGTGACAGTGCAGAATGACGTAAGGTAGAGGCTGTCGTAAGTCACAAAACAGATGCTGCAACCACATCGCCTAAACAACCACTGCCCCCTGTGTAACATACTCAGCCTCCGATGAACTACGTGCAATACAACCCTGCTTGCCGCTAAGCCCTGACACTACAGTGCCGCCTAGCAAGAACACATAGCCTGTCTGACTGCACCCATCAAGGCTCCATGCCTAGTCATTGTCTGTGTAGCTATCGACTGCCACCGAACACTGTCGTCGAAAGCAGAGTCCGAGGTAAGGGGTGGAAATCACATAACGTACCACTCGCACAGCCTCGTGAAGGGCTCTTGCCCAAAGACAGTTCGAGAATTGTGCAAGGAGGTTAACGGCGAGCGCGATGTTGGGCCGTGTGGTAGTGGCCAAGCATATAAGAGAACCAATGAGATGCAAATACAAGGTCACGTTAACTGTCGCCCAAACTCTGCTTGATCATCCACCTTTAGGGCATCCTTCCCATCAGATGTGATGGGGATGGAGGCTATGGGAACTACACCAAGGAGGTCAGCAAACGGTTCCTCCACAACGCGAGCGTAACATGCTTGATGCAAGAAGAGTGTCTGCTGCTGACGATCAAGTACGATCTCCATCCTGAGAAACATAGTTATAGGACCAAGGTCCTTCATCCTGTAGGGTGTTTGAAGGACCACCTTGGCCTTCTTCATGGCCTCCATCAAAGGGGACGTAATCAGGAGGTTATCCACATACACCAGGATGGTAGTGAAGCTCTCAGTAGTATGCCTCAAAAAGAGAGACGGGTCGGCATCACTCTGCACGTATCCAACACGCAGAAGTGTGCCAGTGATCTCTTGGTTCCAACACCAAGGTGACTACTTCAGTCTGTACAAGGCCTTCTGTAAGCGCCAGACCTTGTCAATGACGTCAAAGCCTGGTGGCTGGACCATGTAGATCTCCTCCTCTAGGTTTCCATGGAGGAAGAGGTTTTTCACATCCATCTTGTACAGCTCCCAGTTATGGTGAGCAACAACCCTGAACATGGCAGGAGCGGTAGTCATACAACCAACGAGTACAAACGTGTCAGTAAAATCCACACCCTCAATCTGTGAGAACCCCTTGGCCGTCAAGTGGACCTTGTGGCGATCGAGTGTGCCGCAAGGCTTCACCTTCTTGCAAAAGATCCACTTGGCTTGTACAACCTTCCGCCCAGGTGGGAGGTAATCAAGCTCATAGACATTGTGCTCATGGATGGCTCTCAGCTCATCCTCACAAGCAGCACGCCACTACTCTTCATCGTGAGCTGAGAGTGCCTCCTTCAATGTGCCTGGATCATGCATCGTCAAAGGAGACCTCCGGGGGGCCAAAATGCAAGCCTCCGGACTCGGTCTGACCACAACCAAATCAGTTGCGGTGCGGCGAGCGACCAAGAACTCATGGGAGATCAACTCGTGGTGGACAGGAAATGCTTGATGCACCTCAGTGTAGCCTGCCTAGACACTTAGTACAAGGGCCTTCGTGCCATGCTCACCACTCTGAACACTACACGTTGAATGTCTAGGCGTTGAGTTAGAGGTCTACTGAGCACTATAGACCAGTGGTCAGAGACGACCACCAAGCTTGCAAGAATAGCCCGAAGCTGAGGTGTTCACCTTAGGCTGTAGAGAAGGCTGCTGGGCCATAGCCGTAGGGGAAAGAGGTGCATGCATGGGAGTGGGTGTGACTAGAGAGTTTGTCACTGGCACGATATCAGGTATGTGAGAGGAGTCTGACACTGGCACTCGCACAGGATCAGGTGTGACAGGGGAGACTGATGCTCGTACGGGATCAGGTGTGCTCGAGGAGACCGACAGTGGCACATGATCAGGTGTGGCGGAGGGGAATGACACTCGTACGGGATCAGGTGTGTCAGGGGGCCCGACACTGGCACATGGTCAGGTGTGCCAAATAGGTCGGACAATGGCACTGGGTCAGATGTGCTAGAGGGGACTAATGAAGCTATTGGACCCACACCCACAATGGCCGAATCGTCAGCAACCGGAGACCGAACCGCGGGTGAGGAGGCCCGGACGGACCCATCCACAGGACTAGACTCCCCCATCCTTCGGGAAGCCACACAGGTAGGAACATGGTTGGCTGCTAGCGACAGAATACTGGACATGTCACGATAGGTGATAGCCTAAAAGAAGAGAGCATCTCGAGACTCAACAGTGTGATTACGTGGAGGGTCCCAGAAGTGCCAGGTCTTTGACCATGGAGAGATGTTGAGGAACGTACACATGTGTCCCCGAGGTGTGACCTTGGACCCGTGCTGGTCCTCGGTGTAACAGACGTAGGTGAGGGACCCCCAAACGTGAGCGGGACGGAAATCGGTAGGATGGTTGAACCACAGATCGTACGGTGTGACATGGTGTAGAAGCGGATCATGTGGCAAGCGGTTCCAGACCCACGTCATGTAGGAGAAGCCCTCAAAGGCAAAGGACTCGGAAATACCACACTTAGACCTCATAATTGGAATCGCATTCTCCATGGTGCATTTCCAATGCTCAGACATACCGTTATGCTGTGGTGTAGCAGTGGCGGAGAGTTGGAGATGAACATCGTGCTTAGCAAAGTATGCATCCATCTCACCAAAGAACTCGCCATCATAATCCAAGCAAAATACGTGCAAGGTGTGACAAGAAGGATGCTCAGCCATGACAAGCCATAGGCGGACCCCTAGCGCAACATCGCTCTTGTGGAGGAGGCTGCAGAACCACCACATCCAGGTGAAATCATCGGCCAGGGTGAGAACATATCGACCCCAATCTGAGAGGGAATCATCTGGGAGAGGACCGAGAAGTTCCGAGTGGACCAAATCCAGTGGGCATAGTGCCAGAGATGAGGAGTCAGGGTGAGAGCAGTGATGCATCTTACACTGGGCGTCCAAGATCGGTCTTGGGGGGCTTCTCAAAGGAATTCGCGCCAAGACCAAAGGTTGGCTAAGTGAAGATGAGCTTGTATACAGTGTTTGAGCTCACATGGCAGAGGCAAAGATGCTACAAGCGCTCAAGGGAGAGAATACTGTGAAAAAGACATGCGGAAAAGAGAGAGAGGGAGAAGAAACAAAGAAAATGCAACGAGACACATGATAGAGGTCATCAACAATTGGGGCACAAATCACGATGGCACGTGTGTCAGGAGCAATCACTGTGGTGGAATTAGCAGAGTGCTCACTAGTGAGACCCATCCTTGTGCATGCACGAATAGAGAACAGGTTGAGCTCAAGATCAAGGACAAAGAGCACGTTGAAAATGTACAAGGGGCCAGATGGACCATCAAACCGGACAATCTCAACTCCATGCACAGGCAATGACTGACCAGACCCTGTGCAAACGGACCGAACAGATGCAACGAGACCGAGTAGAACAAAGCTACTACAACAACAGGTCATGTCATGGGTGGTACCAGAGTCAATGATCCATGTGCCACTCGGCTCGTGACCATTTGTCGACATTGAGCAACATGCCATATGTCACTCTGCCTTTGCTCGACGTGTAGCAGAGGACTTAGGAAAACGACAATCATCACGGATCTTTGACTCGTCAAGCCAGTTGGTACAGTCAGGTCCATCCTCATTGCAAGCCAACTGAGCTCTACCACAAGCATCCTCATGGGCGAAAGATGCACTAAGACAAGCTGTGTTGGGACCACTCGGCTGTGATAACACACTCACACATCCGTGAGTACAAAGCGCCAGTAGCTGATGAAGATCCACGATCGTGCAATCCCGAGGGTCCGTACCACTGCTGCCGCCTAGTCAAACAGATTTTTTTTGGTAATGTTAGGGTCGTGGCGTGTCCCATCCATGTGTCACTCCAGGAAATTGGCTACGTGTGTCCCACCTAACGGCTGTGCATGATCCAAGGCTAGTCAAGGGATTGATCACACTCCGTGTACTAGTGAGCTTCTCCATAGTTGTAGCCATGGATAGAACATCCACTACCAATACTTTTTTTCTCTTGCTGCTGCTACTGTCCCTTCCCGCGTCGATTCTTCCCTTTCTCCCCTGTATGGCTGCTGCAATGCCCTGAGTATGGCCACTTGGGGTAGAGGAGGAGGAGGAGGAAGTGGTGGAGGCTGGACTGGTGAACTGGGATAGAGGCGTAGGAGGGTTTGCAGTTAGTGCCGCAACATTCGGAATCTACTAATGGGCGATAGCAGGCTCATGAGCCGATGTGGCTTGGAGGAAGTAGAGATGGGCCCAAGGAAGCAACTGTAGTGACTTCGACAACTCAGAGAGAGCCACACGGTCGACGCCCGTAAAGAGCTTTCGGTGGTCGAAGTGCGCCTCCATTATGATGGTGTTGAGAGCCCATAGATGCGTCTCGCAAATGGTCCCAAGGCACGTGTAAAGGCGCATCGCACGCCTCTAGAAGTCAGGTGCAAGCTCCTTGGAACCCTGATGGAGGGAGTGAAACTCACGTAGTCAGGCCGTCCTAATGGGTGGGTTTCTCCGCAACGAGAAGTGTCAGGACCAGCTCGCAATGAAAAAGTCAAGCCGGCGGCCAGCCAAGGCGACGTGGAGGTGGAAATTGTGGTGGGCGGTAAGAAGGACCTGTGCACAATCCGTGATGTGTAGCATGTCCCCGACCTGGCTGAAATTTTGAGTGTCAATTGCTTGATGGATAAGGGATATGAAGTGCTCTTCCACAGGAAAGACACATTGGTGCGCATCGACGGTGACAGTGAGTTCGTGCTAGAGGCGAAGAGCGAGGACGGTCTCTACTTCGTGGAGACCAAGGTGATTCTCGCAGCATTGGACGCAACAGACTCAATGGAGCGTGTCGTAAACATGGCCATGGGAGAAAGCGTTGATCTGGAGCTCTAGCATCAACAGTTGGGGCATTCGGCGCCCGCAGCCGTTAAGGAGATGGCAAAGCGCAACATGGTGTGTAGCCTCATCATCGACGGTGCAACATACACGGAAGCAGATGCAGCAGCGCACAAAAATTGCGAGCCTTGCATTTTGGGCAAGGCGTGGCACAAGTCATTCAACAAGAACTCGGCTTGAATGGTTTGCACACGTCACAACGACGTGTGCAAACCATTCAAAATGCCGTCAAACAACGGCTTGAAAAACTTCGTCACCTTCATTGATGACTGCAGCAGGAAGCTCTAAGTGTACTTCATGAAGCGGAAAGGCGAGGTCCTGGACCGGTTGAAGGAATACATTGCAGTGGTGAAGAGGTAGACTGGTCGGAAGGTTAGAGCGCTACGCAAGGACAATGGCGGAGAGTACGTCAGCTGCAGCGGGTGGACGAAGCAGCAGGGCATCAAGTGGGAACCCACCACACCGTACTGGCCAAAGTCTTACGCAGTGGCAGAGCGGGCAAACCAGACGCTGCTAAACATGGTGCGGGCCATGCTTGCGTATGCGGGTTTGCCACGTGGATTCTGGGTAGAGGCTGTGCGTGCAGCAAGCTACACCATCAATCCCACCCCAACAGCGGTGCTGAAGGGTAAGGACGATTGGATGACGCCGCAGGAGGTTTGGAGCGGGCGCAAGCCAAACGTGGTGCACCTGAAGGTGTTCAAGTGGAAGGTGCACGTGATGGTGTAGGCGACGCAATGACGCGACAGCAAGCTAGAACCACGGGCAAAACCGTGCTTGTTCCTTGGCTATGAGAGCGCGCAAAACACGTACCGGCTCTGGGACCCGCGCACGTAAGAGATAATTCGTAGCCTTGACGTCGTGTTTGATGAGAAGCAGAGCTTCAAGTTCATGAGCAACGACATAAGCGTTGGGAACACTCCAAAACAGGGGAGTTGTTCTAGCTAAGGGTGCATACCGATTCCTGGAATCGCGATTAAATAATCGCGGTTCCACGATTCTTCCATGTACCCACGATTCTTCCATGTACCCACGATTCCGATTCTTTGGTCCTAGAATCGGACCGGAATCGTGGCTATTTCTAGAATCGGTTCAGAGAGGGGGGGGGGGGGGGGGGGGGGGGGGGGGGGGGGGGGGGGGGGGGCTGTTATTCAGGAAAATGACCAGGTCTTGCTCGACTACGAGGACATAATTTAGAGTCGTCTCGCGTCATGCCGTCTTGTGCGCATGAAGCACATTTCGACCACGCATATTCGAACATGCAAACCTATCAAATGCATTTTGCTTTAGTGCGAATCAGCAATGAAACTGTTGTGGTTTGAACGTCCATACTTAGGAATATCAACCAAACCGTGCTGATCGAGCACAGTCCGATCAAGCGTAGCTCGACCGGACTATGCTGGTTGAGCGCAGTCCAAACAGTTTGCTTGTTCGAACAATGGAACTGGTCGAACTTCAATCAGCGCTCGAGCGGTCTGGTACGCACGTCCGGCTCATAGACATTGCCGGTGTGATCGACGTCGACGAGACCAGGCACACGTGTCCTCATTCACGCATGTCGGCCATCTCATTGACACCTCAGCATTGTCAGTAAATCGCTCCGCCGCCTCGATACATCCATACCAAGAGTCGTGCCGGTCGGCCCACCCACAGGACTGGTGTTTGATTTTCTAACAGGTGTTTTGATCATAGTGTTTCAAGACAACAGCAGAATCGTACCCAAGTATCGTGATTCCATAAAGATTTGCGATTCTTAGGCTAGGAACCGCAATTCCGATTCTGAAGTGGCAGGATCGGTCCGCGATTCTGATTCTAGCCTAAGAATCGCAATTCAGCATCAGTGTGCACCCTTAGCCCCAATCCCGGTCCTGGTCTCACCTAGGAAGGGTCAAAAGTTGACCACAATCTCCCGCGGCATGGCATAGGGTAGGTTGTGCATTGCTCTCGCTGCTGTCCAGACCTGGTGAGCGTTGCGGGTTTGTAACTGGCTGTGGTAGTAAGGTCAGACGCCCTCAAATGGCCCACACATGAAACAAGGTCTTTCAACAATCAACGCCCTCGTTTCTATCGTAACGGGGTGGAGGTGTCTCAAAGTCCTTGGGTCGCCGCTCCGTGGGGTGGGCAACCTCAGGCTCGGGAGATGTTGGACGGGGTATAGGGAGCCCACCAGTGAGAGAAACACCACCAAAACTGAACGGTACTGAACGATGTGCCTGATCCTGACGGTGAGAAAGTGGTGGAGTAAGAGGCTACGATCCTAGACGTAGCTCACAGATGCCCTTTGTAAGCATACACATATTGTTCTCACATGTGTCATCCTCTATCTCCTCCTCATCCTTGGTGTCAACCTATGATGAGGGGTGCTAAGGGCATGGCGCTGTGTATGGTGTAGACTGCTGACCAAATGGTGCAACTCCAATAGCTCCTCTTGGTGGCTGTTGTGAGGCCCCCGATTGACCTCTTCGTAACTCTGTGATCTTCTGCAATGCGTAGGACTGCCATTGTTGTTGCCTTTGCATCTCATACTGTGTCTGACGAAGGTCTTCAATCACGAGTGAGTGCGACCATGGACTCATGATGCCCGAAGAGGTGGAAGAGGAGGGGTCTCCGAGCCTTATGTCCTTGTCACGCACTAGTGCCATCGTAACACTCTGTATGGGACGAAACATCAAAACACTTATAATAGGGAACCACCAGTGTTTCTCAATGTGTTGAAACCTTGAGATGAATTGACGTTTTGACCTCGAAATTGCTGATGTCAGCACAACTAATGATGATTTCGGCAGTTTTTACGCTAGCAAAAACTGCTAGTGTTTTTAAGCTGGCGTACTTAACACCGTGGGTTCTTTTGTTATTTTTCTTGGGAGCCATGCGGCCTTTGCGTGACCGGTGGAGGTGACCTCGTCATTGTCTGCTCGCGGCTATGCAGGGGTTGCACAGGCCTACGTAGTCCGTCACAGTTTCTGCACAATGATGCACAGTTTATGCCCAGCTACGCATCAGTGCTACGCAAGCCCACTACTGTTGTTCCGGTGGGCCTGCTGCTCTTGCAGCCGCCACAACTGCTTTTGCGTTGCTGTAGCCGCTACCGTTGTTGCGGTGCTGCTCCTGCTATTATTGTCGTTGCTGCAGTAGCTGCAATGCTGCTGCTGCGCTGTTACTACTTTAGCTTGTGTTGCTGTGCTGTTGTAAGTGCTCGCGGCTGCTGCTGCGAGTTGCTTCTCCTCCTTTCTTTCTTGTACGGGCTGGTAGGCAGACACGGCAGCTGCTGCCACCCGGTGCTGTTGTTGCCGCTTGGCGTGGCTGCTCGAGTTTGTCAGTGCCGCAACTCCTCTTGCTACGGTGGTGGCAATTGAGTGGTGACGTCGCTGCTGCTAACGTTGACTATGAAGGGTCCTAGGATACGGCGGTGGTGGTGACTCTTATTGCTGATTTTGCTGCTGTTTCTCTGTGGCATAGCTGATAAAGAGGGGTATCGCTACTCTTACACCATGAGAAACTTCCAGGAAGCTTCCTAACGTTGTTTGTACTGACGTGGCGACACTGTCCAGTAAGCAAGCGCACTAGCAAGCAAGCAGATGCAAGAAACAACAAGGGTTAGGCTAGGGAGAGGCAAAAAGTCTCACAAGCTCTGACACCTTAGTAATGCAGAGAGGAATGGCAACTGACAAGCACACATCATAAACACCTGCCGTGGCGCACGGCGGGTGATGCATGCGGCAGTGTCATTTTGTCATGAAAGCAGTCCAAAACCACTGTTTTGGTTGTAACTCCGTGCAGAGGCATTCAAACGCAAGACTGTCTGAACCTAGAGATGCAAAATCTTGAGCCAGATGCTAGGAATGGTCACACGCACAAGGTTGGCATCGATCGGTGGACAGACACTATAAAACATGCAAATGGGCTCGAGAGCCAGTCCACCGAGAAAACTCTAGCGACTCCACAAAAACTACGGAGCACCATAGCAAGCACCCAGGGTATCGTGGCGATTTTCTGGCAAATTCTCGTGGGTAGAGCCACCACCCATCCGTGCTCTAGCGCCAGAGATCAGGGATCAGGGATCTGCACAACCATGGACACAGCTGAATGGTCACAATAAGATGTACAAACAGAAATGACGACTCACATCACAACACGGACAGCCAAGAGGTTGACAGAAGACATTTCCACACTTCATATCATTGTTGTTTCTTCTTTTTGCATTCATGTAAGCGTGTATGGACAAGGATGAACGATGCAGTAAGGCATGGATGAGTGAAGAGAGAGGTGGAAAGAAGGAAGATACGATGTGGTGAATGTACCCAACTGCCATGGGGTGAGATAAGCAGCGGAAGGGGAGTGGGATGGGGGGCATGTCTCTCCTCTACTTGTGTAGAGTACTTGTGCCTACCAACACGTTGACTACAAGATAAACACAATGAACTACCCACAACAATGGATGGATCATCTGCTGGCCACATAATGGAGGAATAAACTCCTGCACACACAAGAAAAGAGGTCAGTACATAATAGAGGTGTACATGCATTACAAAATTGAAATGAGTAAAGACATTCGCAGAGTGTCATGGTGCAAATGGGAAGGGGGAAAATGGTTGTACAAGGGTAGGAGAGGGCAAGGACAATGACAAGGCAAAAGGCAAGGGGGAGGGAGGGGGGGAAGAGAGAGAGAGAGAGAGAGAGCGAGAGAGAGAGAGAGAGAGAGAGAGAGCGAGAGAGAGAGAGAGAGAGAGAGAGAGCGAGAGAGAGAGAGAGAGAGAGAGAGAGCGAGAGAGAGAGAGAGAGAGAGAGAGAGCGAGAGAGAGAGAGAGAGAGAGAGAGAGCGAGAGAGAGAGAGAGAGAGAGAGAGAGCGAGAGAGAGAGAGAGAGAGAGAGAGAGCGAGAGAGAGAGAGAGAGAGAGAGAGAGCGAGAGAGAGAGAGAGAGAGAGAGAGAGCGAGAGAGAGAGAGAGAGAGAGAGAGAGCGAGAGAGAGAGAGAGAGAGAGAGAGAGCGAGAGAGAGAGAGAGAGAGAGAGAGAGCGAGAGAGAGAGAGAGAGAGAGAGAGAGCGAGAGAGAGAGAGAGAGAGAGAGAGAGCGAGAGAGAGAGAGAGAGAGAGAGAGAGCGAGAGAGAGAGAGAGAGAGAGAGAGAGCGAGAGAGAGAGAGAGAGAGAGAGAGAGCGAGAGAGAGAGAGAGAGAGAGAGAGAGCGAGAGAGAGAGAGAGAGAGAGAGAGAGCGAGAGAGAGAGAGAGAGAGAGAGAGAGCGAGAGAGAGAGAGAGAGAGAGAGAGAGCGAGAGAGAGAGAGAGAGAGAGAGAGAGCGAGAGAGAGAGAGAGAGAGAGAGAGAGCGAGAGAGAGAGAGAGAGAGAGAGAGAGCGAGAGAGAGAGAGAGAGAGAGAGAGAGCGAGAGAGAGAGAGAGAGAGAGAGAGAGCGAGAGAGAGAGAGAGAGAGAGAGAGAGCGAGAGAGAGAGAGAGAGAGAGAGAGAGCGAGAGAGAGAGAGAGAGAGAGAGAGAGCGAGAGAGAGAGAGAGAGAGAGAGAGAGCGAGAGAGAGAGAGAGAGAGAGAGAGAGCGAGAGAGAGAGAGAGAGAGAGAGAGAGCGAGAGAGAGAGAGAGAGAGAGAGAGAGCGAGAGAGAGAGAGAGAGAGAGAGAGAGCGAGAGAGAGAGAGAGAGAGAGAGAGAGCGAGAGAGAGAGAGAGAGAGAGAGAGAGCGAGAGAGAGAGAGAGAGAGAGAGAGAGCGAGAGAGAGAGAGAGAGAGAGAGAGAGCGAGAGAGAGAGAGAGAGAGAGAGAGAGCGAGAGAGAGAGAGAGAGAGAGAGAGAGCGAGAGAGAGAGAGAGAGAGAGAGAGAGCGAGAGAGAGAGAGAGAGAGAGAGAGAGCGAGAGAGAGAGAGAGAGAGAGAGAGAGCGAGAGAGAGAGAGAGAGAGAGAGAGAGCGAGAGAGAGAGAGAGAGAGAGAGAGAGCGAGAGAGAGAGAGAGAGAGAGAGAGAGCGAGAGAGAGAGAGAGAGAGAGAGAGAGCGAGAGAGAGAGAGAGAGAGAGAGAGAGCGAGAGAGAGAGAGAGAGAGAGAGAGAGCGAGAGAGAGAGAGAGAGAGAGAGAGAGCGAGAGAGAGAGAGAGAGAGAGAGAGAGCGAGAGAGAGAGAGAGAGAGAGAGAGAGCGAGAGAGAGAGAGAGAGAGAGAGAGAGCGAGAGAGAGAGAGAGAGAGAGAGAGAGCGAGAGAGAGAGAGAGAGAGAGAGAGAGCGAGAGAGAGAGAGAGAGAGAGAGAGAGCGAGAGAGAGAGAGAGAGAGAGAGAGAGCGAGAGAGAGAGAGAGAGAGAGAGAGAGCGAGAGAGAGAGAGAGAGAGAGAGAGAGCGAGAGAGAGAGAGAGAGAGAGAGAGAGCGAGAGAGAGAGAGAGAGAGAGAGAGAGCGAGAGAGAGAGAGAGAGAGAGAGAGAGCGAGAGAGAGAGAGAGAGAGAGAGAGAGCGAGAGAGAGAGAGAGAGAGAGAGAGAGCGAGAGAGAGAGAGAGAGAGAGAGAGAGCGAGAGAGAGAGAGAGAGAGAGAGAGAGCGAGAGAGAGAGAGAGAGAGAGAGAGAGCGAGAGAGAGAGAGAGAGAGAGAGAGAGCGAGAGAGAGAGAGAGAGAGAGAGAGAGCGAGAGAGAGAGAGAGAGAGAGAGAGAGCGAGAGAGAGAGAGAGAGAGAGAGAGAGCGAGAGAGAGAGAGAGAGAGAGAGAGAGCGAGAGAGAGAGAGAGAGAGAGAGAGAGCGAGAGAGAGAGAGAGAGAGAGAGAGAGCGAGAGAGAGAGAGAGAGAGAGAGAGAGCGAGAGAGAGAGAGAGAGAGAGAGAGAGCGAGAGAGAGAGAGAGAGAGAGAGAGAGCGAGAGAGAGAGAGAGAGAGAGAGAGAGCGAGAGAGAGAGAGAGAGAGAGAGAGAGCGAGAGAGAGAGAGAGAGAGAGAGAGAGCGAGAGAGAGAGAGAGAGAGAGAGAGAGCGAGAGAGAGAGAGAGAGAGAGAGAGAGCGAGAGAGAGAGAGAGAGAGAGAGAGAGCGAGAGAGAGAGAGAGAGAGAGAGAGAGCGAGAGAGAGAGAGAGAGAGAGAGAGAGCGAGAGAGAGAGAGAGAGAGAGAGAGAGCGAGAGAGAGAGAGAGAGAGAGAGAGAGAGAGAGAGAGAGAGAGAGAGAGAGTGCAAGTTGTACCAGAGTGTGGGTATGTGAGTGAGAGTGTGTGAAATTGAGTGTGATTCAGAGTGTGTGCAAGATTGAAAAAGTGTGATAATGTGTGTGAGTGTCAGACTGATAATCTGAGGAACAGCATGTGAGAGTGAGATTGTGCACGTGGGAACGCGGGTGTTAGCTGAGGAAGTGGAGAAACCTCCTTTAGCAACATCCTGTGTGAGAGTGTAGGTCGTAAGGGGTGCAATCTGACACATGTCCTTGAGAATGGTGGAGAGACAGCAAAGGTTTTGTTGA
>SZWC01003096.1:137834-155333 GCA_023375785.1 Penium margaritaceum | reverse complement strand
GACCAGGACGTCCTCGCGTCCATGTCCGACCCTGCAGCTGTTGCCCTGGGCGCAACGGTACTTCATCCAGGTCGCGACAGCTGACGAGGCAGCCCGCGCGCATCGGCAGGGCGCCATGGCCGCAGCAGCAGTGGGAGCGACGTCCTCTACGCCTTCCACACCGTCGTCCACCTTCACCCCCCCCAGCTCCACCTCTGCCTCTCCCGCTTTTTCCCCTGCTACTTCGACAGCCACTGCAGCAGCCGTGAAGGGGAAGAAGGGGAAGAAGAAGAGGGGACCGCAACAGCCTTCCGGTGGCACCGGACGGGCGGTCCGCTGCCACAACTGCGGCGAACCTCATCGCTACACTGAGTGTCAGCAGGAGCTGGACTGGGCGAGGATCACCCGCGAGGAGCGGATCCGCACTGGAGCAACAACCCGTGTCGCAAAGACCTCAGGGGTAGCACCGGCGGCAGATCCTCCGCCATCCGGGGGGAGTACCACGTCGGACCCGAGGGACCAGACCATCGCGGAGCTACGTCAACTGCTGGCACTTCGCTCACAGGGAGGTGCGAGTGTGCTGTCACAGCCGAGTGGTCCATAGACTGACTATCCATCTGTGTTTGTTGCACGTGGTCGTACTTGTGGGGGGGCTGCGTCGCCTGGTGAGGATGAGTCTGACAGCACAGAGTGGTTGGATAATTCGCATCATCGTGCATTGTCCCGCTGTCCTGCCACACCTGCTGAGCGTCCAGCAGAGGCAGCGTGCTCCGTTGCTCGTTGTACCGTGACCACCACAGGTCGTGAGGCGAGTGGCCACTGGATCATTGACTCAGGGGCCACTCACCACATGACCTGCGACCGTACCGCCTTTGTTGTGCTTGGTCCTGTTGGGTCTGTTCGGTCAGTGCGGACAGGTTCTGGGCAGTCACTACCTGTTCAAGGGACAGGGGTCGTACGGTTCGATGGTCCGTCTGGTCCCGTGTATCTTTCTGACGTGCTTTTCGTGCCTAGTCTTGAGCTCAGCCTGCTCTCTGTCCGTGCTTGCACGAGGATGGGTCTCTCTGTTAACCACTCCATTGATGATGCCACGATCAGTGCACTTAACACTTCCACAGTTGTGTTGCGTGCCTCTGTTGTGGATGACCTATATCGCATCGTGCGCTGCTTTGCTCCTGACTCTTCCCCTTGCTCATCTGCCCGCGTCTTTGTCACGGGGGTGTTGTCTCCTGACCACCAGTGCCTGTTACATCGGCGCCTGTGTCATGTGAGCACGGACACTATGTCCAGGCTCATTCGTACACAGCCCGCTCTCGGTCTTGACGCGGCTTCCTTTGAGAAGCCGCCCAAGACCGACTGTCTGTTCTTCGCTCAGGGCAAGATGCATCGATGCACCTACCCTGCCTCCGTCACTCGCGCGCAACGTCCCCTGGAGCTTGTCCACTCGGACCTCCTCGGACCTCTCCCTGTCGAGTCTGTCGCTGACCGTGGTCGGTATGTTCTTACCCTCACGGATGACTTCACCCGCATGCGGTGGGTCTACTGCCTCCGCCACAAGAGTGATGCCGCTCTAGCCGTGCGCTTGTGGCTCGTGATGGCCGAGCGTCAGTCTCGTCACTCCCTCCACACCTTTCGCTCTGACCGCAGCGGTGAGTATCTCGGTGAGCTGACCACTCACTTCGCCGAGCTTGGTATCTGTCACCAGCTCTCGGCCCCTGCTACGCCACAGCTGAACGGTGTGTCCGAGCGCTGGAACCGCACCATGGAGGACGCGGTTCGCGTCATGCACACTTAGTGCGGTCTCTCGGAGTCCTTCGCCTTCGAGGGCTTCGCCTACATGACGTGAGTCTGGAACCGCCTCCCGCATGGTCCCTTGCCGGACCACGTCACGCCGTATGAGCTGTAGTTTGGTCACCGTGCGGACCTCAGGCTTGCTCGCGTCTGGGGTTCCTTGGCCTATGTCTGGTACACCGAGGACCAGCAGGGCCCCAAGGTCTCTCCGCGCGGCCGGATGTGTGCCTTCCTTGGTGTCTCCTCGCACTCCAAAGCGTGGCGTTTTTGGGATGCGGGTCGCCACCGCATCGTTGAGTCGCGCGACACGTTGTTTTTTTTTAGGCACTGTCGTACCGCGACCTGTCTGCCATTCTCACCCAGGCAGCGTCTCACGTTCCCACCTGTGAGGCCTCCCGTCGGATGGGGGAGTCTACCCCACAGGGTGAGTCCGTCCGGGGTGCCTCCGGGGTGGGACCGTCGCTGGCCACCATTGACCCGGCCATCATTGCTGTCGGGCCTGTAGTCTATACGCCTGCCCCACTTGCGCCCGCCACGACTGTCTTGCCTGCGCCTGCCGCGCCTGCCTCACCTGCGCCTACCGCGACTGCCTCGCCCGCGTCTGCTGCGACTGCCTCGCCCGCACCTGCAGCGCCTGCTTCGTCCGCACCTGCAGCGCCTGCTTCGCCCGCACCTACAGCGCCTGCTTTGCCTGCACCTGCAGCGCCTGCTTCGCCCGCACCTGCAACGCCTACTTCGCTCGCACCTGCAGCGCCTGCTTCGCCTGCCGGGGCTGCACCTGCCGCCTCTTTGCCTGCGGCGCCTGCCTCACCCGCGCCCGCCGCGACTGTCTCGCCCACGCCTACCGCGACCGTCTCGTCTGTGCCTGCAGCGCCTGTTTCGCCCGCGCCTGCCGCCCCTGTCTCGCCCACGCCTGCAACGTCTCCAGAGACAGCACCTGCCCTCCCTGTGCCAGAACCGTCGGTCAGCTCAGACTCGGGCTACTCCCGTGGACCAGGTGGGCGTCTCCGCCCACTGGCCTCACGAGCACCTTTGACTGCGGTTGCGCCACCCAGACGACGCACGCGCAGCGTGCATAGTGGTAACCCTGGCACAAAGGCTCTCGGCCTAAGTGTCCAAGGCACCTACACGGAGGTGCACCTAGCTTGTCCCATTGGGTACTAGCTGATCGCTGACGAGCACGAGGCTGCACAGGCAGCTGCCGCTGACCTAGTTGCGGTCCGTCCGACCCATGAGGCATGTGTCCTGGCCACCCGGAGCTCCCCTTTGACGGTCCCTGATCCAGACACGTTAAAGGAGGCTCTCTCAGGAGAGGATGCTGAGCAATGGCGGGCCGCCTGTGAGGACGAGCTCAGGGCCATCCGGGAGCACGGAGTCTTTGAGCTGGTCGACCGTCCTGAGGGATGGAAGGTCGTGCAGGCCAAGTGGGTCTTCCGCAAGAAGGTGAAGCATGACGGCTCACTGGACCGCTATAAGGCCCGCTTGACTGCCAAGGGATTCTCTCAGGTTGAGGGGATCGACTTCACTGACACCTTTGCCCCTGTTGGCCGCATGACCACAGCTCGCGCGCTGCTTGGTGTGGTCACTCACCATGACTGGGAGCTGCACGAGATGGATGTGAACAATGCGTTCCTCCACGGCACCTTGGAGGAGGAGATCTACATGGTCCAGCCACCTGGGTTTGAGGTCGAAGGCAACAAGGTCTGGCGCTTGCGCAAGGCCTTGTATGGCCTGAAGCAGTCGCCCCGGTGCTGGAACCGAGAGATCACTCGCACCCTCACTCAGGCCGAGTACGTCCAGAGTGATGCCGACCCGTCACTTTTCATCCGACGGACAGCCGAGCACCTCACTGCCATTCTGGTGTATGTGGACGATCTCCTGATTGCGTCTCCTTCACTGGAGGCCGTGAAGGAGGCCAAGGCGGTCCTGCAGGCCGCCTATAGGATGAAGGACCTTGGTCCAGTGGTTGTTTTCCTCGGGATGGAGATTGTGCGTGATCGTCGTCGAAGGACACTCCTCCATCAGGCACGATATGCACAGGTTGTGGGGAAGCGGTTTGCTGACCTCCTTGGCGTTGTTCCCGCTGCCTCGTCACCCATCACTCCCGACAGGCAGGATGTCCTGAAGGTGACAGACCCAGCCGATCTGGGCGAGACTGTGGACGTGACCCTGTACTTGCGCATCATTGGCTCACTGATGTACTTGGCCACGACCACGCGTCCCGACATTGGGTTCGCTGTCAACCTACTCGCACAGTTCAGTCAGTCCCCTCGGGCTCGCGCTCTGCACGCAGCTTTGCGAGTCATCCGGTACGAGCTGGAAACTATGCAGCAGGTTGGGGCAGCAGCGTTGTTGATGCAGCGTGCGGGCTTCCACGCTCGTTGCTTAAGTCAGCTGCCCCCTCAGTCTGCTGCTCTAGACTCTAAGTCTGGAAGCTCTGGGTTTTGTTACTCAGAAATGCGCACGCCAGAGTTAGCGCCAGAAAACAGCTGAAAACTGACAATGACTGATTAGGAATGAAGAATGAACAGCAATGGGGGACCCCTCCAAGTTCTAGCCCCCCCCAAGCTCTGTAGAGCTTGTTACTCAGTCCATCAGCCAATCAGAAAATAACTCAGTTCAGGCTGGCAGGTTTTCTCGGTGAGGCCTGCCAGGTAGCCGACAGCCCAAAACCCGGGCGTCGTCCGTTTTGCCTGAAAACTGGACCATACCATAATACCAACGCTGCGAACACAACCGTGCAGTCAAAATCTGCTAGAAAAACAGTAGCGAGGAGTTATGGCAGCCTAAACCCAGATAGTGCCCACGACGGTTTATGCTGCCAAACAGGGTCATGCAGCACGCAACTGGGATCCTATACAGTGCATGACGACACAGGCACGACAGTACGTGCTGGACGCATGCAGACACTAACTACGGCGGCAGTGACTGCCGACAGTGCGACCACCAAGGAGGCCTGCCGATGGAGCTGAACACGTCGCCGGAGAGAGGACGCTCCAGCGAACCGCGAGACGACCTCAGCGTGCGTCGGCTCCACCGGAAGACACTCCACCGGCGTCGAGTCTCGTCGTCAGTCATCTGCACGCCGATGTACTCAAGCCGGGAGGACACAACAGAGAAGAATGAGCGCAAACAACCAACACTCCCCCATGACTCACAGGCGTAGTGCACATGGGCGGGCAGAGACACGGTCAACATCCAGACTCCCCCCGGGCATGCAGAGACGCAGGCACAGATAAAGAGAGAGCCACTCACGGACGCACACCGACCGAACTCACAGCCTTTTTGAACGAGTCGCGCTTCAGTGCCTTAGTGAGGAAGTCAGCCAACTGCCGTGCTGATTCAACCCACATGATGCAGATGCTGCCGTCATGCAAGAATGAACGCACATAGTGATACTCAACGTTGATGTGCTTTGTGCGTGTGTGATGCACGCCGTCATTGTCGGCGGTGGCCATGGCACTCTCATTGTCACAATGCAACGTGATGGATGGGACAGACTGACGCAACTCGGACAGCAGACGACGCAACCACACACTCTCACACGCGCCTGATCCAAGAGCCACGTACTTAGCCTCAGCAGTGCTGCGTGCAATGCATCCCTGCTTGCCACTGCGCCAGGACACAGCTGTGCCGCCAATCAGAAAGATCCAGCCTGTGCGACTCTTACCGTCCGGACTGCCGGCCCAGTCGCTGTCGGTGTAGCCCACTGTGACAACAGATGGTTGACGGCGGAACATGAGACCTCGCCGAGGAGTCAAGACGACATAGCGCAGTACTCGGATCGCGGCATCGTGGTGGAGGTGACGCGGCTCTTGAGAAAACTGGGCCCGGAGGTTGACGGCGAACGCGATGTCTGGACGCGTCGCCGTCGCCAGGAACATCAGTGACCCGATGACTCGCAGGTACGTGGTCACGTCAACTGGCTCCCCCACAACAGCTGGGTCAGGACTCTTCAACTTCACGTGGCCAGCGGGACACATGGGTGAGGATGCGCTCGGCACGAGTGGCAGGTCCTCGGCGAAGTGAGTGGACAGAGTCTGCACATAAGCAACCTGATGGACATGGAGGATGCCCTGGGAGCGATCATGCTCGAGCTTCGTGCCCAAGAAGACTCGGGCAGACCCGAGATCCTTCATCTGGTAGGTGGCGTGCAGCATGTCCTTGATGCGCTGGATGGCGGCCGTGTCTGGCGACACAATGAGAAGGTCGTCGACGTACACCAGAACAGCAGCGAAGGTCTGGCCTCGCGGACTGACAAACAGTGAAGGGTCCGCGGTGCTGCGCTGGAGCCCACCACGAAGGAGCGTGCTGCTAATCTCCTGGTTCCAGCACAGAGGCGACTGCTTCAGGCCATAGAGGGCCTTACGCAGGCGCCACACTCTCCCGGTGCCATCGTCAAAGCCTGGTGGCTGCACCATGTAAAGCTCCTCACCCTCCAGTGAACCATGGAGAAAAGTGTTACTCACATCCATCTGATGCAGCTCCCACCCATGCTGGGCGACCAGGCTGAAGAGCGCTCGGCTGGTGGAGAACCGGCCAACTTGGGCAAAGATCTGGTCATAGTCGACCCTAGGGACCTGGGCAAACCCCTTGGCAGTGAGGCGGGCCTTGTACTTATCCAGGGACCCGTCGGGTTTCCACTTGCGCCGAAAGACCCACTTGGCGCCGATGGCCTTCCGACCTGGAGGAAGGTCGACAAGGTCGTACACGTGGTGCTGTCGGATAGCAGCAAGCTCATCGGCGCAGGCAGCGTCCCAGTGTATGGCCTCAGGAGAGGTTCGTGCCTCGCGTAAGGTGGTTGGGTCCTCCGGGCGTGCTGTGGAGCGGACTGAGAGAGCGTGTGCCTCTCGCGCCCCAGGTGGGATGCGCGCAAGGGCAGCCACGACACCGTGCCGATGCTCGTGATGGAGCATGGCATAGCCCAATGCAGAGCCTGGGTGCAGATCGGCAATGAGGCCGAGGGCCTTGGTGCCAGGGTCCCCGCTCACGACCGTGGGAGTGGAGGAGGCACGTGGAGCCACGGGGGGTCGAGGCGCTGCCGAGCGCGGTGCGACGGTCTGCACGCTCACCGACGGCCTGGGTCAGAGGCTGCCGCCGGGGCCACGTGAGTAGCGTGGCAAGGTGCGCGACGACGCTGAGTCTGACGGGCCAGTGGAGGAGACTGGGGCTGTCGGCCGGAGAGATCAGCGGACACGACGGGGGCTGCTGGTCCGGAGGGACCAGCGGACGCCACTGGGGCAGTTGGCCCGGAGGGACCGGCGGACGCGGCAGAGGCAGCTGGCCTGGAGGGACCAGCGGACGCGACTGGGGCAGCTGGCCCGGAGGGACTAGCGGACGCGACTGGGGCAGCTGGCCCGGAGGGACCAGCGGACGCGACTGGGACAGCTGGCCCGGAGGGACCAGCGGACGCGACTGGGGCAGCTGGCCCGGAGGGACCAGCGGACGCGACTGGGACAGCTGGCCCGGAGGGACCAGCGGACGCGACTGGGGCAGCTGGCCCGGAGGGACCAGCGGACGCAACTGGGGCAGCTGGCTCGGAGGGACCAGCGGATGCGACTGGGGCAGCTGGCCCGGAGGGACCAGCGGACACGACTGGGGCAGCTGGCCCGGAGGGACCAGCGGACGCGACTGGGGCAGCTGGCCCGGAGGGACCAGCGGACACGACTGGGGCAGCTGGCCCGGAGGGACCAGCGGACGCGACTGGGGCAGCTGGCCCGGAGGGACCAGCGGACGCGACTGGGGCAGCTGGCCCGGAGGGACCAGCGGACGCGACTGGGGCAACTGGCCCGGAGGGACAAGCGGACGCGACTGGGGCAACTGGCCCGGAGGGACCAGCGGACGCGACTGGGGCAGCTGGCCCGGAGGGACCAGCGGATGCGAATGTGTCACCCGGACGCGGTAGGATGGAGGACGGACTCACCTCTCCCCCACGCGACGGGATAGACACAGACGAGCCGGAGCGAATGAGGTCGCGAGGAAACAGGTCTTCGAAGAAGAGGGCATCCCGGGACTCAATGATGCAGTGCCGGGAGGGGTCCCAGAAGCGCCAGGCCTTGGACTGACGAGAGACACCGAGGAAAGTGCAGGGACGGCCGCGGGGGGAGAGCTTGCCACCCTGCTGCGGGGCGGGCAGCCAGACAATGGCGACACAACCCCAGACGCGAGCGGGAGGTCAGCGCGCTGACCGCACCAATGCTGGTACGGCGTGGACTGACGGGGAAGGGGACCGTGGAGAATCCGGTTCCAGACCCAGGTCATGTAGGCCTTGGCTTCAAAAGTAGAAGCCCTCGGAGAGACCGGACTCGACACGCATGGTGCGGACGGCGTCAGCCATGGTCCGGTTCCACCGCTCGGAGACACAGTTCTGGGCGGGTGTGTAGGGCGCCAATGTCTCGTGGTGGATGCCGCGGGAGGCGAGGAAAGTCGTAGCCTCACCCATGTACTCGCCACCGCGATCGTAGCAAAAGTGGCGAAGGGAGCGGCCACACGCACGCTCTGCAAGGACAAGCCAGTCCTGGATGGCCCGGGCGACATCGCTCTTCTGCCTAAGGCAGAAGACCCAGCAACAGTGAGAATAGTCTTCCGTGAGGGTGAGGACATAGCGGCCGTGCTCGCCGACCGACTCGGTTGGGAACGGGCCCATGACATCCGAATGGACAAGGTCAAGAGGGGCGGATACACGGGAGTCAGACAAGGGGTACATGGACCGGTGCATCTTCCCCTGAGCGCAGTCAATACACTCAGTGGGGCACGGGAGAGGGAACGTCTCCGGGTCAAGGCCCGAGGCAGGCCGGGTGCGAAGCATGCTGTCCACAGCGGTAGAGTGGACGTGGCAGAGGCGGCGGTGCAAGAGGCGGGTGTACTGAGGAGAAAGCGTACTGGTGACGAGCACATGGCCAGTGGCGGCCGACGAGGAGGAGACGAGAGGAGAACAGGAGAGACGAGGAACATGCCACAGGTTGCCACGGGCAGTGGCGTGCAAGACGACAAGACTAGACGGACGCAACGACATAGTGCCAACACCACGCGAGTGGACAACATCCATGCTCATACGGTCAAGGGCAGTCACGGACAGGAGGCTGAGCTCGAGACCAGGGACGAAGAGGACATCGGTCAGGAAGACGTCACCGGCAAGACAACGAAAACGAACGACGCCAACACCACGGACAGGTAACACCTGTCCAGAGCCCGTCCGGCCACCGGAGACATCGCCGACAGGACCGAGCATACTGAAGGCCTCACGAGAGGCCGTCATGTGATGCGTGGCCCCGGAGTCGATGATCCAGGTCGCAGCAGGGTCCTGGACCAGGGTCACTAGATCGCTAACGGTCACATGGCAGCAGGCGAGGGACGCGGACGCGGTGGACGGAGGTGCGAAACGGGACTGCCAATCGTCAAGCCAAGCAACATCATCAAGAAGAGGGGCAGAGGATGCCACGGGCGACGATGAGACAGACGAGGAAACGGGACACAACCGTAGCTCAGTCTCAGTCATGCAGGGCTGGGCAGGAGGGCAGGAGGTGATGCAACTCGCACTTCCCTGGGGAGGAGGGCGAGGCAGGCCGAGCTGGAGCGCGATGAACTGCTCCAGCTGACGCTCACGGGAGGAGGGCCCGGGAGCGTAGACGGAATGCGGAGTGACGGTACCGGAGCTCGGGTAGTAGGAGGACTGCGCCGGTGAAGGGAGCGGAGGCGCCGACGATTGCGGGTAGTACTGCTGCGGCGCGGGTGTTTGCGGGACAGGCGGAGCTGCCGGAGTGGTAGAGCCGCTGGACGAGGTCAAGGTGGAAGGGCCAGCAGCGGCGACGGCGGCAGAGGCGAGGCGGCGCTCCCGCTGGCGCCGCATGGTAGCGATGACGCGCGCCTCGTCCGTCGGGAGAGGGCACGTGTACCACCCGTGCCCGGGCTGACCACAGTTGTGGCAGACCGAGCCACCACCGCTGGACCCGGTCGACGACTGCTGCTGCTGCTGCTGTGGCTGACCCTTGCCTTTCTTGTTCCGGCTCTTCTTCTTCTTCCCCGACGACGATGAGGTAGCTGCGGCGGGGGAGGCGACGGCCACGGAGGCAACGGCAAGGGAGGCGACAGTAGGGGACGCGACGGCAGGGGATGCAAGCGCCTTCGTGCGATGGAGCAGGGACTCCTGGCGAGCTTCCTCAATGCGGAGGAAGAGCTTGTATGCCCAGGGCATGAGGGTGCCCTGGGTCGCCATGGTGGAGAGGACGTCCTGGGGGTAGTGGACAAAGGAGTCTGCGTAGTCGCTAGTGGCTCCGCGCTTGATGGTGAGGAGCGCGGACAGAGGGGGCGGAGCAGATGTGCCGAGACGACGGAGGATGTCCTCGGTCCGCTGCCAGTAGGCAGTGACCATCTCGGTCGCCCCCATGTGCAGGGAGTTGAACTCCCGGAGCAGACGGCTGATCTCAGCGTCGCTGGACAGGCGATGGGGCCTGGTGAGGACGTGCCAGGCGGCTACAGGGTCTGGGATGTCGCCAGCCGTGACATCGTCGAGGAAAGGCTCTAAGGCCAGGCGGGAAGCTGGAGGGGCGACTGGGACGAGGGCACGGACTGCGCGACCAGCGTCATACAACTGGTCGGCCTGGGTGGAGTCATAAGGGAGGGTGTAGTTTGCCCATAGGCCCTCACCCTGTGCCCAGATCCGGAAGCTGAGCTCCCAGCTCCGGAACTGCTCGTCGGCCTGAAGCGGCGGCGGTGGCGTCTCAAAGTCCTTCTGCCTGCGGCAGGCACCCTGAGTGGGGCCAAGGACGGAAGTGACTGTCTGTCGCTGGCGCTGAGTCTGCTGCTGTGCCAGGTACTACGTGGCAGCAGACACAGCTGGGCTGGCCTGCAGGGACGAACGACGGTAGACCACTGGTGGCAGTACGGGCGGCTACCGGCTGTAGCGCAGCAAGCTGCTGCGTCAAGGCGGCGAGCTGTTGCTGAAGAGCCACGAGGGGGTCAGGATTGCCGCCGACGACACCAGTGGGCGGCAACTGTTGCTGCTCCTGTTGCTGGTGCTTCTGTGGAGGGGGCGGCTGCTCCTGCTGCTGCGGCGGTGGCTGCTGCTGTATGGGCGACGGCTGCTGTTGCAGCGGCGGTGGCAGCTGCTGCTGTAGAGGCGGCGGCTGTTGCTGCTGCAGCGGCGGTGGCTGCTGCTGTATAGGCGGCGGCTGCTGCTGTAGCGGCGGCGGCTGCTGCTGGAGAGGCGGTGGCTGCTGTTGCTGCAATGGCGGCGGTTGCTGCGGCAATGGCGGCGGTGGCTGCGGCAGATGCTGGTCCTGCGGCGGCGGCGGTTGCTACTGCTACAACGACGGCGGGTGCTGCTGCTGCTGTTGATGCTGCAGCAATCGCTACAAGAAAGGAGGGGTGGGGGTCCCCCCATCAGAGGAGGACCCCCCCTCGCTTGGACTATCAGCCATGCCTTGGTGTCCTCTTTTTTTTCTTTTTTTTGTTGTAGTTGTCTTTTGTGTTGCTGCTTCAACAAGAGGTTGGGGGAGTGGGAAGTTTACCCACTCCTGTGGCCTTCCCCCTTTCCCCCTTTTTTTTGTTTGTTCATGATGTCAGCAGTGACGTCAGCAGTGACATCAATAGTGACGTAAGCAGAGGAGTGCTGACGTCAGCAGCGGTGAATGTTGGGGCCGCCGCTGCTGTTGTTAGTGCTGATGCTGCTATAGCTGCTGCTGCTGCTGCTGTTGTTGCTGCTGCTGCTGCTGTAGTTGCTGCTGCTGTTGCTGCTGCTGATGTTGCTGCTGCTGCTACTGCTGTTGCTGCTATTACTGTTGCTGCTGCTGCTGCAGCTGCTGCTGCTGCTGCTGCTGCTGCTGCTGTTGCTGCTGCTGCTACTGCAGCTGCTGCTACTATTGCTGCTGCTACTGCTGCTGCTGCTGCTACTACTGCTGTTGCGGGTACTGCAGCAACTGATGCTCGTGCTGCGAGCTGCAGCAGTTGCTGTGGCTGCTGTTGTTGCAGTAGCGAGCTGTTGCAGCTGAGTGCTGCAGCAGCTGCTCGCTACAGGTACAGGCTGCAACAACGAGCTGCGAGGGTGGGGGATTTTTTTTGTTGTCTCTTTTTTTTTCTTCGTTTTTTTCTCTTGTCACAACGGGCAGCAGCCCGCTGTCTGCTGCGAGCAGCGGGCTGCTGCTCGCCTAGCAGCAGCGAGCTGCTGCTCGCTGGCAGCAGTGGGCTGCTGCTCGCTACTCGCTCGCTGCGAGCAGCGTGCAGCAGCAGCCACGGCTGGCAGCTACTGCTCGCTGCTGCTGTTGCTGCTGCTGCAGCTGTCGGCTGCTGCAGCTCGCTACAGCAGCTGCTGTAGCGCGCTACTGCTGTTGCACGCTTCTACAGCTGCTGCGTGCTGCTGCCGCTGCCTGCTGCTGCTACGGGCTGCTGCAGTCGGTTGCTGCTGCGGGCTGTTGCTGCTGCTGCACGCTGCTGTTGCTGCTGCACGCTGCTGCTGCTGTTGCTGCAAGCTGCTGCTGCTGCGAACTGCTGCTGCTGCTGCTACGAGCTGCTGCTGCGAGCTGCTGTTGCTGCAAGCTGCTGCTTCTACCTGCTGCTGCTGGTGGTGCCAGTCACTGCACCTGGGTGACGTTGCCGCGTGCGTCGTCGCCCGCAGACGTCAGACGCCGCCTGTCGCTCACCTCCTCGCATCACGCGTTGGGGTTAGTGCTGCCGAAAAACTTCAGCAGCATTTCCCCTGGCCCAGTGGCCATGGGAAAAATTCTGACACCGCCACCAGGAGGGTCAATGGTGTCGGAAAAAATCCGGTGGCATTTCCCCTACACTGGCGCGTATGGGAGGTCCGCCGGTGTTGTCTGGCACCTGTTCGCCAATCTTCTGCTGCTGCTGCTACGCTCTGGCTCTGATACCAAGCTGGAAACTATGCAGCAGGTTGGGGCAGCAGCGTTGTTGATGTAGCGTGTGGGCTTCCACGCTCGTTGCTTAAGTCAGCTGCCCCCTCAGTCTGCTGCTCTAGAGTCTGTCTGGAAGCTCTGGGTTTTGTTACTCAGAAACGCGCGCGCCGGAGTTAGCGCCAGAAAGCAGCTGAAAACTGACAATGACTGATTAGGAATGAAGAATGAACAGCAATGGGGGACCCCTCCAAGTTCTAGCCCTCCCCCCCAGCTGTGTAGAGCTTGTTACTCAGTCCATCAGCCAATCAGAAAATAGCTCAGTTCAGGCTGGCAGGTTTTCTCGGTGAGGCCTGCGAGGCAGCCGACAGCCCAAAACCCGGGTGTCGTCCGTTTTGCCTGAAAAATGGACCATACCATAATACCAACGCTGTGAATGCAGCCGTGTGGTCAGAATCTGCTAGAAAAATAGTAGCGAGGAGTTATGGCAGCCTAAACCCAGATAGTGCCCACGACGGTTTATGCTGCCAAACAGGGTCATGCAGCACGCAACTGGGACCCTAGATAGTGCATGACGACGCAGGCACAACAGTACTTGCTGGACGCATGCAGACAGCGACTGCGGCGGCAGTGACTGCCGGCAGTGCGACCGCCGAGGAGGCCTGCCGATGGAGCTGAACACGTCGCCGGAGAGAGGACGCTCCAGCGAACCGCGAGACGACCTCAGCGTGCGTCGGCTCCACCGGACGACACTCCACCGGTGTCGAGTCTCGCCATCAGTCATCTGCACGCCGATGTACACAAGCCGGGAGGACACAACAGAGCAGAATGAGCGCAAACAACCAACAGTCCGTGGTCTCCACACCGTATCACGGTCTCTGCTTTCGGAGACAGTGCTCGGTTGTGGTAGATGGCTACACCGACAGCGACTGGGCATGGAGTCCTGATGGACGCAGCCGCACGGGTTACGTGTTCCTGCTTGGTGGCACCGGTGTGTCTTGGCGCACCGGCAAGCAGGGGTGCATTGCTCGCAGCTCCTCAGAGGCTGAGTATGTTGCTCTGGGCGCTGGCGCCGCTGAGGCGGTGTGGCTGCAGCGGTTGTTCCAGTGCTTGGGTCAGTCCGTGCCTACCATCATCCTCCGATGNCTGATGTACTTGGCCACGACCACGCGTCCCGACATTGCGTTCGCTGTCAACCTACTCGCACAGTTCAGTCAGTCCCCTCGGGCTCGCGCTCTGCACGCAGCTTTGCGAGTCGTCCGGTACGTGGTCTCCACACCGTATCACGGTCTCTGCTTTCGGAGACAGTGCTCGGTTGTGGTAGATGGCTACACCGACAGCGACTGGGCATGGAGTCCTGATGGACGCAGCCGCACGGGTTACGTGTTCCTGCTTGGTGGCACCGGTGTGTCTTGGCGCACCGGCAAGCAGGGGTGCATTGCTCGCAGCTCCTCAGAGGCTGAGTATGTTGCTCTGGGCGCTGGCGCCGCTGAGGCGGTGTGGCTGCAGCGGTTGTTCCAGTGCTTGGGTCAGTCCGTGCCCACCATCATCCTCCGATGCGACAACCAGAGTGCTCTCGCGATCGCTGAGAACTCTAGTGTGTTCCACGCACGCACGAAACACATCGCTGTCGAGTATCATTCCGTGCGCGATCTGGTGGAGCGGCAGTTGATCTCCATCATCTGGGTGGGCACAGACTTGCAGCGCGCTGACTTCCTGACCAAGGCACTGGCACGTGGGACGTTCCTCGGGGTTGTTTGTTCCGTCGGATTGCGACCCCTGTCCGAGAGTGGGTGATTGTCCGGGTCCCTGTTGAGCACTCTGTGTTGCACCGGCACGCGTTCTGCACGTGTATGGACATGCGTACCATCGGGTCATGGGGGAGTGTTGTGATGTTGGCAGTCATACACAGTTGTACAGTTGGTTGTGACCACTCGGCCGTGTCCATGCTCGTGCAGATCCTAGAGGCGGACCCAGCTGGATACAGAGTTCCCTGAGGTGATGCTCCACCCGCTGGAGGCAGCCTGGCAGCATACCCAGTGTACCAGAGGGCTCCCACAGCCCACGGACTACGTTTGGAGGTCTTCAGGATTTTCTCGGTGGACAGCCCTGCCAGGCTTATTTACCTGTTTGTTTTCTTACACTCTCCGGCTGTTCCCGGACGTAGGCGTGTGACCAGTCGTTGTGTCTGTCTTTTCGTCGTGCATCCGTAGGATCAGACGGCGCTCCATTTGGACGCTTGTGCGCAGAATTATGGCCAAAACAGTGGTTTTGGGCCGGTTCAGGTTTGACAGGCACCGCCGTGTGCGCCACCCGCCGTGAGCCACGGCGGCTATTTGTGCTGTGGACCTGTCATTTGTTATTCCTCTCTACATTTACTTCAGTTGAAGCTTGAGATACAAGTGCACGTGTCTCTCCCTACCCTTGCTGTCCCTTGCATGACCTATGTGTCAACCAGCCAGACCTGTGCTGTCAGGCTAGCAAGCAGAAAGGCTAGGAAGCTTCCTGGAATCTTCTCTTTTAACTCGTGCAACACTTCAGCTTCTATCACCAAAATTTGCACTGTCTCCCTGCCTCCATGAACATGTCTATGCTTTTCAAAGATTTTCAATGTTGTCATAACCTACAGGTAGAAGATTGGGAGACAGACAGAGAAGACAACGATAAACCTCTAGCCATTAGGGACATTTCAACAGTCATTCTGAGTGGAAGTTTGGATGGGAGCTTGTCCTGCAAAACTTTGTCCTCTTCCAGCTTTGAGAGTTGATTTTTACCTAGACACTTCCCTCTGTGCATTATCCTTGCCTCAAACATGTTCAATACAACCGGTCTGTAAACCTCTTCACTAACTTCTCCTGCCACCATTCGACAAAGTCAAGGGAATACATACCCGCCTAGGAGCATCAGTGATTAAGGTGGCCCAGAACTTTTAGTTGCAGGAGAACAGTGCTGCATCTCCACCTGCAGCACTGGTTCATGAAGAGCAAGAGCGCTCGCTCTTCATGAATCACCGCATGACCTGCAATACAGGATGCCTCACACGCTGTTCCATTCACATCCTGGCAAGAGATACAAGAATCTCCATTCACCCTAACCTGCAGCCCACCAATGAGCTCTGCTCCTCCACAAAGCCAATCCCCTGTTGCATTCGTCTGTTCTTTATTTGTCACTTCCAAGAGGCCCCCGACGCCAAAACACGGAAAGGATTTCCTTCCCACCAATCTATCTTCTGTGATCAGCTACTCTGGTTACGGAAGGGCACAAGGACTCAGAAGGGCTGCTTGGGCCCTGCATTTGCCACCACAAAGTCGCGCAGAGTGTAGTCCGCCACTGCCATGTCAATGGAGTATGGCGGCGTGGACGGCGACCCCGAGTACGGTCGCAGCGTTGCTAGGTTCAGAAGGAGGTCGCCAATCGTCGTCAACGTAGCAGTCCCATCGTCAAACTCGTTGCCTGCCGTCGTGCCCGAGTATGCTGTCACCTCCTTGGGGCTCGTGGCTGCCTGAAACACATTCCGCTGGGAGAGGATCTTGGCGCCCGCACGCCCCGCCACGGCCCACCGCACCCAACCAACGAACACGTTGTTGACGAGGTGGACCTGGCCGCACCGCACGAGCGGGGCTTGCCAAGGGATGTTGAGGAAGTAGTTGCGGTACAGTGTGACCTGAGGGTGAAACACAGTCAGTCAGTCAGGAGGTGACATCCGTGAGGGATTGTAAGTTGGTGGCACAAGCTGCAAGTCGTCAATGTGATCATGTTACTCAAATTGGTGGTGCACCACAGCTTCCACCACCACCACCACCACCACCAGAACCACCACCACCAGTGCCAGGAGCACCAGCAGCACCAGCGCAAGCACCATCAGCACCAGCACCAGCCCCAGCACCACCACCAGCAGCAGCAGCACCAGCACCAGCACCACCACCACCACTGCCGCCGCCGCCCCCGCCACCACCACCACCACCACAGCAGACGCCACTGCCACCACCACCACCAGCACCATTCACTACCACAACCACCACATGCCACTGCCACAGCAGCAGCACCAGCAGCAGCAGCAGCAGCAGCAGCAGAAGCTCCCGCAGCATCAAAAGCATGGGCAGGATAACAGAAAGAGAAAAATGATTGCATGCCCCATCGCTGGGGCACAGCACTGTTGCAATGCAAGAAAACATCAGCACAGGCACAATTGGGCTCAGTACGTCTCTGCATGGGCGTCATGCTCTCAGCCATACCTGCATCGCAGTTCCGCCGGTGCACACGTCCGTCCCCCCGAGCACAATCACGGGCGGCGGCCGCGCTGTTGCAGCTACATCCGCTGCCGTTCCCCCCTTCACTTCAAAGCGGCAATTGGAGATGGTCACGGTGGTTGACCNCAGCGGAACACGAAGTCGGGCGCGCCGCGGGAGCGCAACACGCAGTCGCGCGGGGGAAGGGGGCCCGGGGGGGTCACGTCGGGGAAGAAGGGGGGAGGGGGAGGGGTTGGGGGAGGAGGGGGCGAGGGGGGAGGGAGGGGAGCAGGGGGGAGGGGGCTGCCAGGGTCCGCCCTAGGGTTGGAAGGGCCATACCAAAGGTCGGAGTCTGCGAGGAACCGAGTGATGAGGGAAGAAGGTGAGGAGGACGATGCTGTTGAGGGGGGAAATGGGAGTGAGGATGAGGGAGAGGAGAGGGAGGCGGGATGGGAGGAGGGGGAAGAGGGGGACGGGGTGGAAGAGGAGGAGAAGAAGGATGAGAGAAGGGCAAACAGGGAAGAGGAGGAGGATCGCGGTGACAGCATAGCAGCATCCCCTCCTCCCTCAGCCTTCCCAGCTGCCCGCGCAGCATACTCCTCCCTTACTTGTGCCTTGTCCCACGCGTCGGCGCGCAGGCGGGCGGGTGCCAG